>BMAU01012552.1:0-72630 GCA_019973935.1 Trichonephila clavipes
GAATAAATCTTTTGATTTCTGTTCACTTGTATTTTAATATATTTCACATTAGTATTTGTATTTTATTCTGAACATTTGTTTCTGTTCACATCACAACAAGGTTTTATAACCATTAATTTTGTCAAAGATTATACATCATTTTTACAAAAGACTAAAATAAAACACTTTTAGATATTTTTATAAAAAAAAAAAAAAAAAAGTACAAAAATCAAACTGGTAAAAATTTATATATTTTAAATAAAATTTTAAAACAGAAATCTCATGAGATTTTTGTATAATTTGGCCATCCTGTTACATTGTAATAAACTTTAAAAAAAAAATGAATTCTATTATACTAATTAACAGAAGTTACTTTAAAATGTAACTTTAAAAGTTATTTTTAACTCATAGCATGGTGTGTTTAATTAAGAGTGTTATGGACTATTCTAGCCTGTGAACTAGCAAAACAAAAATCAACTTATCTTTTTATTTTTGCAAGGCAGGTAAATGGATATGATATTCCTCTTCCTAATAAATAAACACAGTTGGACCCCAATTTAACAAACTTCTATTTAAAGAATTTTTTGATTTAATTAATAATTCTCTTTTTTCAATTAAAATGAAGATAAAAAAAACCCCCTATTTAATGCATAATGAAACCTGAATTAACAAATTATTTCAGCAGGTGAAAAAAATTTTTTTTGTTAGTTCACATTAGAAAAACTGGACTTTTTCTTAAATGACAAACTCTTTATGTCTGGAACAGAAAAAGACTTTTTTTGTAAAAAGCAAATTTTAACAGGAAAGGCTTAAGACTATTAGTAGACTTTACAGAAGCATAGGAGTCATGAGCATAACCTATCCTGTGAGTCTTAAGTAGGACAGGAAATCCCAATCCACAAAGCAGTGAATGTTTTAATTATGATGCATTTTTGAAGATGCACTGCCTATCTGTGCAACTGAAGTAGTGGAAATTGTTGATTTGTCAGAACCAATGAATAGTGATTCTAATGCAGAAATTGATAATAAAACTGTTATGAAAACTGTTACATTTTTTAATGTTTTACATTGTTTGGAAACTGTGGAAAGATACCTATCTCTTATGCAGCAGGATGTAAATGATGTAGTATTCTTTTTTTCTGCATGAGAGAGAGAGAGAGAGAGAAAGAGAAAGAAAGAGAGAGAGAGAAAGAGAGAGAAAAAAAAAGTCAAAATTTCCAATTAACTTGTGTGTAATTTGTAATGGTGGATATTTTTTGTGTAGTTCTTTATAGAATTTCCAAAAAAGGTAGGAGCAAAAAATATTGTTTTTTTTTTTACCCCAATATAAGGAATAACCCCGAATTAACAAACAAAATGTTCAGTCCAATTAAATAAATCAGTAGAATAGCAGCAAAAAATATTAAAAATTCTACATAAGCATACAATTTCCGTAAATAATTTCACTAGGAAAAAAACACAGCACATGAATGTATTTCTGTAAAATATTAAATTACAGGAAGGTTGTAATATAGGTAATATAAAACAAACATGTCCAACCTGTGTGGTCTAATTATAAATCAGGCTACGCAATAAATTAAATGTGTCAATGTCCAAGTTGGTCAAGATATAATTCACGGAATAAATAAATACTATCAGTCTTTTGGTAATAATGCAAAATAATGTAAACTGTTGAAGTTTTATAGCTTTATTTCCTCATATTTTTAATGTTCTAGAAAATTTGAAATTGGGTAGTGTATAATCCAGTAAAGTCAAAACCCAGCAGATTTTTAACAGCAATCATTCAAAAGCTTTATGAAAGGCAAAAGACTCAGGATAACTTAACAGATCACTGTGAATTTCTAAAAATGATTTCACACTCAATTGCCCCTATACCAGATACCCTTGAAGAGTATTTACATATTAGTTCATTGACCAATAAATTGGCAAAAACATTGTACCAAAGTTTATTTGTACAAACTAGCCAAATTTAAACTGCATTTTATTATTAAAATTCCATAATTTTAATAAAAATTCAGTTAATTTTAAATAAACAAACTCACAACAATTACATTATTCAGATGATAGCTAACTTTTCAAATAAATAGACATATTGTACCCAATAACATATCCTTTCTTTGATGAATAATCCAGCAGCTTTGAAAAAAATTGCATAACGTTCTTTTCCATAGAAGGTAAGTCCCAAATTTTAATCATTTTTATATGAAGTATAAGAAAAATAAGATAGTATATAAATACGGTTATTACATTTGAGTATGCATAGAAATGGCTGGCAAAAATGGCTAATATATGCAAGTATTCTTTGAACTAATATCTTCACATCAGGAGAAATTCAATTTATTTGTTTCCTTGTCATCCAATAACATCTAAATCTTAATAAATTTAATCATATTTAGCAAAGATCACTGAAAACTAATTTTTCAATTAAAAAATAATGAATTGAACATTTGTCTAATAATTTTGCTTTAACCTAAAAGTAGTGATTGCCAAGCTCTGGACATCTTTATAATTCATTTGAACACACAAGAAGTGAGAGTTCTAACTTATATTTTCTCACTCCCACACAACAAAACTCATTTCTTTAACCTGTAAATTCATAATTTCTTTTAGAAAAATCTAAATTAGATATATTTTAAGTACTTACATATTAGTAGATCATAAATTTTCACCAAATCAAAAGTCATCGACAAATGCCATAACATTCAATCGCGAATAATGAAAAAACATTCCCATGTATGCTAAAATGCATTATTTTATTTACAAGTTGTAAAATTTTGCAAAAATTTATCTTTCTAATTCTTCAAAATTATTGTCAATTTACTTGACTACAGGCAAATATATAGGTATCGTAATTTGTAAACTGTTAACAACACTGTTAATTTAAAGTTTTGTTGTTGATGCAAGAGTATGTAGCTTTACATCCTAGTTTTAGACTAAATTTGAAGAATTAAGAACATTATATTGCAATACTTACTCAGCCAGAGTTGTTTGTCTTCTTAATTCTTCATTTTTATCCATTGGTTTGGTGGGGAAATTCTTTATGTTATCATGAACTACAGCATCCACCATACTTTTTAAACGATTGTAAGTTGGCTGGATATATTAAAATAAAAATGTGAAACATTTATAATCAAACAATTAAATAAAATACCATACAATGTTATTTTACGTTACATAAAACCAATTTTGCGAATATTTAGTATTGATTTTAAATAATGAAATTCTTGGCAGGAAATATTAGTAGAACATCATAGCTATCAACTTTTTTAATTTTTATTTTCATGTATTTTTCCAGAACTGATACATGTTATGGAAAATTAGTTTAAAGTTTGTTTTTTTAAATTATTCATTTTTTTCTGAAAACAATGAACTTTGACTACGCTTGAGGACAATCAAACAAACTATGTAAAAATGGGACATGCAGTCAAGTTAACTATGCTGTATGCAAGAATTTCATGTAGAATACAGTTATCTTATTACATCAATTTTGATACAAAATTGGAAATTGTTCCAATTTCTTCATTTGATTTATTTTTAATTACCATCATATTCTAAAGCAACAAGAATTCTTATTGGCAATGGGCTTTGTAATTTTGAGCCTTGGTTAAGTTACAAGGATGATACCTGGACTAACAGCTCACTCTGTTAACTTCCATACTCCTCCAATGAGCCACAAAAAATTTAACCAGTATCAACCCCTCCATATAGCAGGTCTTCTGTGATATCACTCACCAGCCACAAACCCATGACCACTTGGTGACCAAGGCCTTTATCATTTCTTCAAAATAAAAATGTCTGAAACTAAATTCAAATTCATGTATTATACCATCAACCAATCAAAAGATATTCACACAAGCTACAATTTGTAGCCAACAGTAGCTTCGTATGTTCAAACACAACAATGATGGCATTTGTTTTTGTGAAATTAGAAAGGTCTTTTGATTTGATGAAATTGGTCGATGGTATAATGTATAAGTATCAAATTTACCCTTATATGTAAAAAAATCATGATGGATATGTCTGGGAATGCTAAAAGACAAATTAATGTGTATCGTATTAGAAGGTTGTATAAAAGAATGTCTGTTTTAAGAAAAGCACGACAGATATGCTTAAAATTTTGATGATGAAGAATGAGAATCAATTCGATTCTTACTTTGCAAAGTTCATGTAGAAAAAATACACAAATCCAGAAATCTGACAAAAAAAATGTTTTATTATTTTCTTGAAGTTACTAAAACGGTTTATTTCCTTCCAAGAAACTCTCTTCTAAGCAAAGAAACCCCTTATTCTTTCCTTTACGTTTAATTTTTAAGAAAATAATAGATTAAAAATTTATTCTAATTCATGATTTATAATTTTACATTGTTTATCTGCAATTCTCCTTAATATTTTTTTTTTCTAAGAAAATACTACTTTGCAATCTCTTGGAACAACTATCGATACATAACAATAGTTTGGCGACCAATGCTCGTCACATATTCTAGACATTAACCATCATGGCATTCAAAAGATTAGATACTTATGAATTATTGCAACCTATTGGCAATGAAATGGTTGTATGAAACGAAGCACAATTGTCAATTCAGCGCATATGACACATGCGAAATTGGTGTTGTTAACTTAGCGATTTATCTTGAACATAGGCCAATGGCGTAACATACACCCCTGCATTGTGGTGGTGGTGGTGACGGGGGGGGACAAAGCTTGACTGATGTTAAAGACATATTTGGGCTTGGGGCCCAAAACCTGAGTTTGCAGGAGGGCCAAATATTCTCCAATATGCCACTGATGGCGACTGTTGCGATAATATCTAAATACCAAAGATTATTTTTAAAGTATCATGATCAACTTAAGGTATACTTTTTTTAAATGCCTGTGCATGCTTAATTTAGTTGTAGACAATTTAACAGAAAAGTACTTACTTTCCATTTTGTATAAATAAATGCTTGTCAAATCAATTCCATTATATATAATATTAGTACAATTTAAATGGGTTTGTCTAGTATATGGCTGTATACTAAAGCAGTTTCTCTTCTCTCCATTTTATAACCAAAGAGTATTTTATATTTTTCTTTTCCCAAGATTCATTTTCTGATAATAAAATAACTTATGTATATAAACAACATACTATTTCATCTTTTGTGTATTATCCTTTTTTCAGAAGCACAATTAATTAATTTTCAGAAACTTATCTTCCAGTCTACATATTAGATATGTTACACAATGATGAACAACAATCATTTAAATTTGAATTACTTAATACAATAAAAATAAACATATGCGTGTTAAAATAAGCATACAGTGAAAAATTTTCACACTTTTCAATATATATTGTATCAACCATTTGCTTTAGCATCAAAATACCATGATTCATATTGCTTAGCATTTTTTAACAGTGAAGATAAAAATAATATTTAATTAACAAAATATAGCAATATTTATAATAAAATTTAGACACTTAATATTGTGCATGAAATGTATTTAATAAGAACCATTTTATTACAAAAAATGTAAAATTTTTCACAAATGAAAATATGTGAATTGTTTACATTAAGAACAATTTACATATTCTATATTTATGCCATTTAAACATATTTACGCATGAAAGTTTTCAAAAAAAAATACTTAACAAAAAAGTTTTGTACATAAATAAAAAAAATGGTGCAATATATTATTAGCATTACCTTTTCCTTTATATCTGATATAAGATCCAACCACAAGTCTTGTAAAAAATCTTTGGCTTGAATTGTTTCATATATTTTACTTGGGGAGAGTGCCTCATTTTGAGTTTTTTTCTTCGCACATTTAGACATTTTTAAAGTTTATACCATTTACAGAAATCTTTCGAAAATGTCGTTTTTATCTGATTTGTTATTCAAATCCCAGCAATATTAAATCGACAAAATAATTCGTCAAATGACCTTAGCGAAAAGCTACAGCAATTTTTTCGAAAGTATAATTTATCAATAATCTGTATTACTAAATACTGAGAAAATTAAATTATAATTCCACATACCGAAAAATGTTTATCAAAATTTCAGTACTTAGCTAGCAATGAAGGCCGAAGTGACACCGTAATCACCGCGCAGTTTAAAAGACGTCCATGAGGCGTTGTATATCATTAAATAATATATATTTCAAATTTTAATCAGTTTTTCTAAAAAAATTATCAAAATTATTAGTTATATTTTGATAGAATTTATTTTATTCTTGAAGAATATTTTTATAATAAAAAATGACTAATATTTAAAAATATTTAATCTAGAAATGTAAATTCTGTGATTAATTTTACACAATAATGCAAGTTCTTCCATTTTAAAAAATATTTTTGTTACAAAAGAACTTTATTTAGAAAACAAAAAATTTTTTGTATTCATTAAAAATTAACCTTATTACTATGATGCTTAGAATTGTTTTTAAATATGAAATTAAATTATTTTTTGTGAACAACATTTTTTAAAAAATTTGGGGAGAGAAACAATACTTGTTTTACAAAATTACTAAAATGTTCTTCATTTTTACAGAAATTGAGAAATTTTTTTATTAAAATAAATTTATTTGCTTAGTTTTGATTTTCTACTATAAATTTATTATTTCACTAAGTCAATCATTATAAGTTGTATTTATTTTTCCAAATGTGAATTCATTTTAAGAATTTAAAGAAAAAAATTAGTGAATCACAATTATTCTCATTTATCACCACCAAAATATGATAGAATATGTTAAAATACATGACTAGAAAAATTTGCTATGTTCAATTAGTTTCAAAAGTTAAATTTTTTATCTATGTGCTTAATTAAATGATTAATTAAAAAAAATGGAATATTATTTCATTTTAAATTTTTTTTTCTTTAGGATATGATATTTTAAGCAAAATTTCTCATTTTAATTATATTTATGTGATGCATATTCAGCTTTAGCTTACTATTTGCATTTTGGAGTGTATTAGCATATTTACTAATAATCATAACTAAATTTAATACTGTATATATATAATTGCAAATTCATAATCCATCCAAACTAAAATTTCTAATTTTTGACAATTATTTTTTAAGTCAGAGTACCCCATTTCATTTTAATTTATCTGTTACATTTGACATTAGTGAATTTAAACTGCTTATATTGTGTGTGTATATATATTTCAAGATAACCTTCAAAAATAAATTATAAATGCAGTTTGTAAAAATTTTTCTAGCTTTTTTTTAATAAGTTATTGTATTGTTGAAAATTCACTATCGTGTTCTTACCAGGGTTCATTGGATAAAATGATATCACAAACTCCTCTACTGTATAAAATTTCGTTATCAAGGGTGTAACTATCACCATATAAATGATATGGGGCCCCAATATCAGTAAGCAAAAAATTGTAAGATGTTATCAATGATCCTATTTACAGAACTTACATTTCCAAAATAAGGCCCCAAAAGAATTTTGATACAGGGCCCATTTAGGACTAACTATGCCAATACTCATTATCAAACACCTACATTAATCAAAGGATGAAATAAAAAAATAAAGGAAGACAAAAATAACTAGGAATTTTTTTTCCCTTAAATTCTGGAAATTAAACATGTATGAAATGATACTGGGACACAGTTTTAGTGGTTTTACCAAAATGTAGGTAAATTCTCAATAAAATAATTGTGAATAAATAATTATTTATATTTAGATGACATATGTACATATATATACTTTTCATTTAAGGGTTGGAGATTATTTGTCTCTTCTGAATACCTAAAAAATAACTTTTAAGAATCTTAAACGTAAGATACATATGATGTATCCTCTGTCAAATTCGACGTATGTTTTGCTTAGTGTTAAAAAAAAATTATCTATCACATTAAATGTAAAATGAGATTTTAACTGTAATGGTTGATTTAAATATAAAAAAATTGTGTTGATAAAGTGAAAATTCTTAGTATTCAATTATTATGAATTTGATTCTAAATATGAATCAGTTTATGTTTATTTGAAGTATACATTCTAGAAGAGAGGACAATATTTGTGTAATGAAAGTCTTGTTTTTTACCAATAAAATGTTATAAAGTTGTTACTTAGACGACGTTATCATGAAAAGTTTTCATACATATAAATCTTGGTGTAAAAATAAAGCAATACATGAAATCTATATAAGTGATGTCCATGGAAAAAATATATAATGCAAAATAATGCTACTGCACAGTCTCGTAGTCTAAACAGGGGGGAAACTAATCAAAACGCTTGATATGATACTCCTGGGAGATTGAATTTTGCAAACATTGAACAGCAAAATAAAATATTTAACAAAGAAAGCTATGTGAAATAAGAAACAGATTTGAGGATTTATTTAAAACGCAAGATAAATATTTTTATAAGCAATATATATGTGTGTGTGTTTAGATTATCCAAATGTTCAAAATATATCTACTAATGTATAAAAATAAGATACTGTCAGTAGAAAAAAAGAGAGAGAGAATTGCAAGATATTTTTTCAATTAAGGTATAGATAAGATTTATCTCCAGGTAAAATGTCTTTTCCTGTTGAGCTACATAGCATTAATCTGATAGCTAAGCTATACATTAGAGAAATCGTTAACATGCATGTATGGCACTTTCCAATGCCTTTTCGGTGAAGACAAATGTGATTCTTTGAAAGGTTACATAAAAAAATTTTGAAAATATTTTTAAACAGAGAGAATAGATGTAGAAACTTTTTTTACTAAGTCTCCTATTTTCATTTTGAATATTCTGATGATTCAAAAATAATGTAAAATAAAGGTTTTGTAGGCACTTCATAGAGTGGGGAAAAATTTCCTCACTAGGCAATTATTCTTAAAACTTTTAAATCTATTAATTTCAAGTTCAATTATGAAGGATGTATCAGTTCTCTAAAAAGGATTAAGAATCATTTATGCTTCTCAAGAGTTTCTCATAAATATTTTAGCAGCTTTGGGGTTTTATGTAGAAAACAGTGGCATACACTAAAGGAGCTAGGTTTCAAACCCTCCATAATTTATTCGAACATCCAAATTTGGTAGCAACAGCTGCCACTTGAAAGTGCCACCATGAAATGGCTCTCACATTTGGGGACTTGCAGTGTCTGCAAAGGCAAAGTTGCCAAAATGCAGCACATTAGGGGAGAAAATCCATAAACCAATAAATTTTTAATGTTCACCAGAGCTTACCCCTCAAGGCTTTAATCAAGCTGTTTTTTAGAATGTAAACCCTCCTCTATAAAAGAGGTTTGTGTATACTGAAGTAGCTAGCTCTCAGGGGCACTGTATCAAAATTCCTTTGGGTCCATTTTTTAGATATGGGAGCCCTGGTGGTCAGACTATAATTATGCTTGTTGGGGCCCCCATATCATTGATATAGCCGTAGCTATGCTCCTGTCTGTGTACACCACTGGTAGAGAGTAATACAAGTGCATATGCTAGATCTTGGCTACTTTTACTAAATGATCCTATATTTTGTCTATGTATTCCATTGGGTGGAACTTTGGCTTTAATTGTGCAAGCTCTCGTGGTTGAAGGGATTTTACATGTGTACCATAATTTGTTGCAATATGTAACATGCGAAGAGTTTCACAAAAAAGTTTAGGTAAAGGTATGTTTTAATTGAATATATTTACCATTCATATTTACTGTTTGTCACAATTTTTTGTCAAAGACATGTTTGTAAAACTTTGATGGAAATTGTATTGTTATGTAGATTTTAAATACTTGTTATTTATTATGCCATTTGTGATGTTTAGGTACTTTAATATATTTGCATGCAATATACGAAAGTGACATTTAGCACTCATGGGAAGAATACGAATTATGCTATGTAGCTTACATTTTCTTGATGTGTGAACATATTTAAACTTAATGGAATTTTTTGGGGACTTTCAATTTGCAATTTAATTTTAAACTATTTTTTTAAAAAAATGTGACTTATGTATTGTAAAGTACTTTTTTTTAAAAATGTTTCTCCCCACCCCCTTCCATGCATTTTTCTTCAACAAAAATACATTTTGATTTTAGTAACAGAAATTTAAATACAATTATTGTTTTAAAAAAATAAATAAATGTTGATATAATTATAATTTCTTGGCTAGTTTAGTGTAGTTAATATTGTTAAATTATGTGTAAAAATGATTTAATCATATAGTTAATACATCAATAGACCACCCCTAAAAAGTCTTCATTAAGATGGACTCAATTATTTTAAATTCCCTTTTCTCACACTCCCCTTCAATTAAAATTCATATAATCATTAGGTCTGTAAAATCATTTCATTGTTTAAATATTGATGTATTTCAACAATGAAGGACAGCTTTTTTTAATACCTTAAAGACAATATTTTCCTAATGTTAAAAATGGGACCTAAACTTTAATTTCCAAAAAACTTTGCTCAAGCAATAATATTGACTTAAATCAATTGAAAATACTTTTTTCTTTAGGCACATGCGATTGTTTTTATTCACATCTTTCTGTTTTTATATAACCTTAATACCTCTTATAGTCTTGATTATTGCAGCTATATGTGTAATTTACTTGTGTCACTTACAAATTAACCAATTTATAGTTATATACTCATTAAATAACCTTTCAAATGAAAGCATTCTAGCATTTTTGGTGTTTGTTTCAAGCAAATATAAGGAAAAGAAAGACAATGAAGATTCTCAAAACCTCAAAGTATTGATAGAAAATATTTGAACCTTCTTTCATGAATCGAAATCCATATCATACACCAAGTTTATTATTTAGAAAAAAAAATCCATATAGAAAGCTGTTTTTACAATAGGATTAAGATCATTACCAAAGAGTTCATTCTGGGGAAAAAGGTAAAAATCATTGAACTATATTTTATTCATATTTATTTTTATGCAATCAGATAAACCTTGTAAATGAATAGGTAAGTATCAAAGTAATGCTTATTTGATGAGGATAGTATTTTTTGTTGTTGGATAACCTGCGTGTGTGTGACACCTCCAAAAACAGTGAGACTAGAAATTTGACTGAATATTTTAGATTTCTTTCATTAAGTGATATATTTATATGTATGTATGTACATACCTTTAAAAACCGTTCATCATGCTGATCAGTGGCATAACATACACCCCTGCATCGTGGTGTGGCCCAAGATTCTAGGGGCCCAAAGAGAGCCTGACTGACCCCAAGTATGGCTGGGGGCCTAAAACTTAACTTTGCAGGTGGGCCCTAATATTCTCCATTACACCACTGATGCTGATTATTGTGCATTTATACTTTTATTTGTATTTTAAAATAAATTAATAAGAATTCTTAATGAACAGCGCGCTTTATTTCTGAGCATGAGCAGATAGTACTTGAAATTAATGCTATATTCCTTACTTTGAATGTTCTTGAAAAATTATATATATGTGTGTTATGTAAGCATAAGGGAAGAAATATTAAAATAAATGATAAATCATTGTAACAAAGAGGTGCAAATTCTGCTTGTAGCTGCCTAAAGATTTTTTTTAAAAATATAAAGTGATCAAGGGGAGTCTTGATTACCTTTTAGTAACATGAAAAGTGATACAAAAGTCTGACATGATGATGTCGTGTTCATGAGGGGACCAAATCAGACAGTTCCATGGGCCCAGATGACTGTTCTGGCTAACTGTCTGACATGTATTTGATTTATAATATTGCTAATTGCAATGCACCAAGAACTATTTAAAGTTACATAGAGATATTCTGATGAGCATGTTTATAAATTAATGTTTTCCACTCTGCATCAATGTACGTGAGCTTGAGGCTCATTTGCAGTGCACAAAGCAAATTTTGCTCATCATCAAACAACTCGTATACTTGCTACAAAAATAAGTTTTGTACTAAAAGGGAAACTTAATCAGGTAAATAGTTCTTGAGTTGTTTTGTGAAATACTTATACCCTTAAATCTAGCATATGGTACATTGTATATTGCAAAAAGGATTACTAAATTCCTCTTATCTACACTATTAAAATTCGTAGGTAAACAAACGTATCTATATATATGTATCCCAATTTTCTCAAGAACCACAAGACGCAGAAACTAGCAGAAGGTATCAAAATTTAGGGAATGATCCGAGAAATCCGTTTTGACCATTTATATTTCGATATTCCAATTAGTTAAAAAGATATTAATTAAAAACCTTAAAACGCATTTATTATGCACGTGGCGCCATCGGAAAGATCATTTATTTCCAAGGGAAAATTCGGAACTTTTTTTAGAGGTTTTTAAAAATATTTAAAAATTTATATAATAAAATTATATATATATATATATATATATATATATATATATATTTCTTTTATCAGTTTTTATCAAATGAGGTCCGAAAATTTTTTTTATTTTAAAGGTATTAATCACGTTCTAAAATTTGAAGTTTTATTTATATTGTAAATATTGCAGATAAAACAAACGAAATATTTTTTTTTAAAATACCATTTATATTCCCATTAGTTAAAAAGATATTAATTAAAAACCGTAAAACGCATTTATTATGCACGGGGCGCCATCTGCGGAGAATCCGAAAGATCATTTATTTTCAGCGTAAAATTCGAAACTCCTTTTTTTCAGAGGTTTTTAAAAATAATATAGTAAAATAAAATTAATATAATAAAATTTTATATATAATTTTATTCGGACTTCATTTGATAAAACGGGATAAAAGATATATATTTTCTATATATATATATATATATATATATATATATATATATATATATATATATAATCTTTCTTTTATCAGTCTTTATCAAATGAAGTCCGTAAAATTTTTTTAAAGGTATTAATCACGTTCTGAAATTTGAAGTTTTATCTATATTATAAATATTGCAGATAAAACAAACGAAGTATTTTTTATAAAAAATACTTACGTAAGGAAATGTTTAAAACTATTTCAAAATAAATTTAGAAATTACCTTCCTTTTTTTTAATTTATGGAATGGTTAGCTATTTTTTTTAAATAAAAAACATTCAGGCAGAATTTCTCTCTCTTTTTGAATAACACATTCTTAACAATTCAAACTAATTTTGATTGCAAAAGCAATCGTTTCAATAGCTATCTGTAAATTTGTCTTTTATTAATTACTTATAGAAATTTGATTTTAATATATATATATATATATATATATATATGTTTTTTTAAAAGGATTATTTCTATTATTTTATTACTAAAGAAATTCTTTGTTAATTAAAAAGTAGATCGTCTATTATTTATATGAAGTTTGAAAGCATTAACATAAAATTGAAACCTGAAAAAAGTCTTTTACTTTAACGAAAAATCTAAATTTATTTTAAAGCTTAATTCAATGCTTTTCCCCGAAGGAACCGACGGTGCGCTTTATGAAAGGGCAGTTCCCAGGTTCGAAACTGAGGAGGCAGAAACTTTCAATTACTTTTCAATTTCTTTTAAAGCTTTACTCTTAGCATCAGAATCGTTTTCTTTTTATTATTGTTTCAGATTAATACTTTTTAAAATTCTAACGCAATATTTTTTTTTTATAAGTCATACATCAAAATTTGAAGCTATATCTTATCTGTGAGAAGGAGGGGAAAATAGAACAATAAATTAACACTAAAAAGAACCGTGTTCGGGCTATAGAGAGGGGAAAAAAACCTGTCTTAAATCAAAAATAAGTGGAATGGAGCAAATTTCGAAAAAGGGAAATTTTTTGACATAATTTTAGAAATTACTCACATTGTGCGCATACAAACAAAAACACAGAAATGCTGGTGTCACGAGGAAAATAGAAAGCCCGAGCAACGCTAGGCTAAGCGGTGGAAGGTGGAAGTCATTTTGAAAATGAGTATTAGAAGTTCTGAAAGAACTTCTTTTTGTTAAAGAAAGGGAAAATTTATAACAGTAGTGATAACCTGTGCAACGCAGCCGGGCCAAGCAGCTATTTCGAAAACTGGAAATTTTTTGACACAATTTTAGAAATCACTCACATTGTGCGCGTACAAGCACACACACACAGAAATGCTGGTGTCATGAGGAAAAGAGAAAGCCCGAACAACGCCGGGTTAAGCGGTAGAGGGTAGAAGTCATTTTGAAAATGAGTATTAGAAGCTCTGATTTTGTGAAAGAAAGGGAAATTTTATAACAGTAGAGATAGCCCGTGCAACGCCGGGCCATGCAGCAAGTCTGCAATATATCCCAATATTGTATTCTTGCGACTACAATAAGCTCCCTGTGTTCACATAGTTTTTAAAGAATGTTTTACAGACTCAAACTTTGCAACAAGTGTTTTCTTTATTGCTGATGCTACTTTCTCATAATAGGATGCCATGGATGCTTACAATCTTTATAATTTGATAAATAAAAACCAGCATGCTGCGTATATGCATGCTTTCCAAGGAAAATTAACAATCAACTTTGGTCTGGCACCGAGAAAGTTTATTATACTTACACATTCTGCTTGCAGTGCTAACAAATTATGTAATATTTTTGCATATATTGCCAGAAATTCTAATTGTGATTTCTGCATCAGAATGTAACTATTTTCAATTATATAATGCAAGAGAACTACCGTGCATTTCAACAAAAAGGTCAGAACACATCTGCAAGCCACCTTTCCTGGACATTGGGTCCTTTACATGGTTGCCAAATTTGTGCTTTATAAATATTTTCTTTTATGACTTTTTTTACGGTACATTCCTAGAAAACCTCACAGAAATAATCATTGTTGCAGCAAGATGTATTCGAAATGCATCTGGTATTTTTTAGCAGGTGAGGTATCCCAAGCAGTGAAGACTCAAAGCATGTATTAATATCTGTGACCTCTGGCAATAACCTGTAGTAATTTTGTTCACATTTGGCCCCTGTACATATGTGTTTTGTTGTTTCTTATCACATTTGATCAACACAGATACATCTAAATCAAGTCCATGAACCCTTGCGTTTTTAAACAATGAAAAACTGTAGCCAGACTTGAGAGCAGCTGGCCATGATGTGGGCTGGAGCAGTTTGGATCACAATGCAATTTGAATGGGGGTACACTTTAAGACTTGTCACATGCCATTGAGCTACAGTGTGTCCACTACGAAGAATAGCAGGGGTAGTTTCATCTTGCCTACTGCCTGTCCCAAGTAAAAGAAGCATCAGGACAGTTCCCTTCATACCACTCATGTACGGGGCCTTCTTCCAGGAGGAACTGATATCTAGTTTGACCCGGGTAGCAATTTCTGAAAAAGTAAGGCAGCCTTCAAGTGTAGAATCTTTATGGCTGCCCTCACAGGCCAAACAATTTACAATTTCATTCACGCAGATATTTACGTGTGACAGTACCCACTAAAAAAGATCTTAACATCGGCACTCAAGCTATTTAATAGCTGGACAATATTCGTTGTCATTCTGTCACCATGCCTCCACCATTCAAATAGATGTTGAATAGAGCATGGGCTATCACTCAATATCCAGATGTCTGTATTGACACTCTCAGTAAAGCAAAATCATATATATGTGGCTCTTCAATTAACCAATTTCCTTAACATTCGCTCAGAGCATCTCATCCACTAGGTCTTTAAGCTCTAAGTACAAAATCACTAGTGTCTCAATTGAACTAATATGTAACATGTGGATAATGTTTTATGCAATGTTTCAAATGCATTCACTGCTGCTTAGTGATATAAGTGTCCCTTTGTGATTTTTTATTCTTTTTGTGCATCTCATAAGAATTTATTAATATCACATTATTTACATTAGTGCCAATTATTATTTTTAATATTTCAGTTTTCCCAATTGTTAAGAATATATTTTATAAGCATTTAACTTGAATGGTTGGAGGACTTTTATTTAAACTTTTATTTAAAATTTTTTATTACAAATTTTAAATATCTGGGGATTCTTTAGAATGTATTGTTAGGAATCCTAAATGTTAGTGTGTTGATTTCCATACAAAATTATACAAAAACATCTTTATTTGTATTTTTTCATTTTTTTAGGATTTTATGTACTAATAAAAAATTTTTTTGAAATAAAGTAAAAAAAATTGAATGAATGTATTCTTAATGAGTTAAAAATAAACATAATTCCACATTTTTAATTTCTCTGGTGTGATAATTGCCACTTTGAAGCTGTAAGTAGTAAAGAAATTATTATTTATTTATTTACTTATATTATTTCCACTTCAGAGTAGTATAACGTGAATTTAAAAATATTTATTTCAAAATTTTCCATTTGAAGAATGAGATATAAATCAGATCTCTAGGAAAGAGACATGTTTCGCATCTGAAAATACAATATCATAAATAACGATTCAGTTCCTAAAATTCAAAGTCATAAAAATCATATAAAATATTTACTTGCAAATTTTATTAGGTCAGTTTTGTCTCATGCTATTGCATTTTAGTAGTTTCTTAGATTTTAAAAATATACATATCTTTTTTAAAAACAAATGCAAGTAGTCTCTTTTAATTTTAACTATATCATCAAATTTTTCTATTTTTTTTTAATCTAAAAAACATCTTTTGATTTTTCTGATTGGAAGAAACAATATGATTGTTAAAAAAAAACTACATTAATAAGTACACAATGTTTCTAAGGCCTTCAGTTTATAAGTCTGATTGCTATTATTTTCAAATATTCCATTTCAAAATCCTGTCTAACTGTTGCAGTATCTGAACCCAGACATTTTTTATTTCTTATCAAGATTAACCACAAATTTAATTACGAACAAATATATGTTTTTTGCAGTTATTTTGAATTTTAGTAAAACTGAAATGAGTAAAATACTCAGAATTTCTGAGAATGTTTTTATAATATTCCTTTATATAAATTGTGCTTGGTTTGTAATAGAACATTCAAAATTTTTATTAACAAAAACTAGAAATTCAATAATTTCAATCTTTCTGCAGTAATGCATATAAAATAAGCATTTTCAATTGTTATTTAACAATATTGCACACTAAAACGTGTGAAATAAAACAAGGAAAAAGGTATGTGCCCATTCAATCTAAATAGTAATTTAAATTGTTAGTGGTTAATCGTCCTCCAAATATATAATAGCAGGTTGTATTTTTTAAAGTTAACTATAATTTATCAAGGAGCTCCATAGTTTAGTTACCATATATATTTTCTTCCAACAGGAAACAAATAGTACAAATTTATAATAGCAAGATTTCAAAAACTATGCCAACAGTATACACAGCAACTCAATTCAGTATAAGGCAGATGAAACACACAGTTACTGCCAAATGTTTCAATTCAAAATTACTTCCTTATATCATCTTGCTATGGTAAAACTTTTCAAGGACCTTCTAAATTTTTCTCGTCAAATAATCACGCAACATTCTTTTATATTGTTGGTTCTAACTTGATATCGGTACACTGCCAGTCCGATTGGGGCTATGATCCGGAGCGTAGCTACCACCGTATCAATGATACGGGGCCCCCAAGCTACAGGAGCCCCAACACGTAAAACTACAGTCCAACTAACAAGGCTCTCATATGTGAAACGGGGCCCCAAAGGAATTTTGATACAGGGTCCACTCAGAACTAGCTACGCCAGTTGCTATGATACTAAAATATACTTTTGCTCTGTGTTTTTAATTGTATCAATGTCACAGTGCCGGTTTAACCATTGGGCACCCAGGGGCCCGGATAAGCTGGTCTTAACTTGGTTTACAGGTAATAAATTTCGATCCACCAGCGCCAAGGAGGCTTGTAGATATTCTGCCTCCAGGGCCCGAAATAAGCACTGGTCTACGTATATGATAGTTATTCAATTCCAACTATTTGTTCAGACACTCCCTATTATATATTTATTTTTATATTTATATTTATTAATATATATATATATATATCTTGTTCAAATTTTGAATCGCGTTAATAAAATACTTTTTATTCAACCACTCAAGTTCAAATTCAGTTTTTCAAACTTGTAGTGGATGACACTTAATGTAAGTGCAGTTTTTTCAAATATTAATTCATTGATTAAATTTAATTAATGAATAAAAAGTAACCAACAAAAATAATAGCTCAACACCAAATGTGGAAAGGGAAATCGCTCGTAGTGTCTCAGTAGCGCAATGGATTGCGCGCGCGCGCGCGTTGGACTTCTTATCCAAAGGTCGTGTAATTTCAGAGAATGTGATTTCTTTTTACTATACGGTTTTATTAGAATAATTTAATTTAATTAATAAATAAATATATTAACAAACACAAAATAGTCCAACACCATATATAGAAAGGATAACTGCAAGGAGAAAATTGTTTTCTATTTTGTCACTTAATATGGTGATTCTGTCATATGTATATACATATTTATATTAATTGTAATTATTTAATAAATAGTAACTAAAATAAAAATTTTCTTGGTTGACCGAAGTAGGAATTGACTTAATTTTTTTTTATATTACTTATTTTAAAAGATATACTTTTGAGGTACGATAACCTTTTAATTTCAAGCTATTAATTTTCTGACTTTAATAAAAAAATTTACTATTTTTACATTGGACACTGTTGTGCAGTATTCATTTTATATTATTGTGGTTTCTTTCAGTTGGATAATGATATCTCACCACTGGCGTAGTTCAGGGTCTCTCTGAGAGGCTCTTTAACCTCTCTGGCGCCCTAGGCACATCAAATTGTTACGCCTCCCCTCCCCACTATTTTCAGAGCGCCCCCACCTTCCGTTCTTACCTTCCTAGTTTTGATTCGAAAGAGATTTTTCCTTAACTCCGAAGGAGTAAACTTGCGATCCGGCATAAGGTTTTGCTCTATAAATCTATAATCCGACCGGTCATGTCGTACGGATCACAAATTTGGGGATCCGCCAAATTTGACAAATTTGGGGAAAATTCTGATGAGGAGGTACGCCCCGTTCCGGGGCAGGCACTCCGTAAGTTACATGCCACTTGCCACTTGCCACTTTTCCTTAACTCCGTTACTCTTTTTCCTTTCTTTGCTTTTGCTTCTTGAACAGTCTTTCCAATATCCTCCAGCTATGAACCCACCGCATCCCGGATTGGCTATCGGCAGCAGTGGCATGGTTTGACGACTCTTGCTCAGTGCTTCGAGCTTGCGAGTGGATGAGGTGAATGAGGAGAAGGA
Organism: Trichonephila clavipes; assembly: GCA_019973935.1. NCBI lineage: Eukaryota > Metazoa > Arthropoda > Arachnida > Araneae > Nephilidae > Trichonephila > Trichonephila clavipes. The sequence goes on from BMAU01012552.1 coordinate 19,008, forward strand.
ATCGTAAGTTTAATAGTGCTTCCCAATTTTCAATCATAATTTTCATCGCATTCCCCACCTCTACATACAAGAACAATGTATTGAATGCAATAATAATGTTCTTTGATGCTAAAGCTTACAATATGGTTCTAATTACAGTCCTTACAAATTATCAAGATAAGTATTAAATTTTTTATCTGTTACTTTCAAGTAATACATATTTTAATTAAGCTACTTTTAAGTAATAATAAAAGCATTATGTTACATCCCGTTTGCGTTAATTATGAGGCCAATGGGGGGACTTTTAGTACAAGAGGCCTCTAATAAAAGCATTTGGGGTTATTGTTTGCTCTTTTTACAGAAACTAGAAAAGAGAAATGTATTATGTTACTTTTCTTTTCTAGTTTTTAAATTGGAACGGATTATAATAAAAGTGCAACGTGTGTGTATTTTTATTTTGTCACATCATACCTTGTTTTGCTTTCTTTAAGATGACTTCGGACCCAATTTTTTTATAAAAACAAATTTTTGAAAAAATTGAATGTTTTTAGGAAGAAAAAAAAATATGTAAATACATAAAAATTTTTAAATAAATATTGTACTTTTTGAAAAATTGGCCGTTTTCAAGGAAATTTTACTAAATTTTTACTAAAACGGATAACACTGTATAAAAATTTCTAAAACAATTATCATAATGTTCTTTATACACAATGTACATATTACGGTGCTCTTCAAAATGACCCAAAATCTAAGACAAATATTAAACTATAAAAAAAATTATACACAATTATGCATAATAATATGAAAATTTTGATATTTTATAAGTTTTTCTTTCCCACAAAATTTCAAAACGCTATCGGGTTTGGTTCTTAAGGTATCATGTATCTGGTAAATAGTTTCTTTCGAAAACATAATTTTGAGAAAAACTCCTTTAAAGTTTTATCTTACAGCTCTTTTGCATTGAGTGATGTTTTTTACAATCTCTATAACTTTATTTCTATTTCGCGTAAAGAAAAACTGTTTTGGAAAGAAAAATGTGCAAACTATAAGATTTTGAAATAAAACAAAAATGCCTTATGTAGACGAAAAACGACATTTTCAAGGTAGGCAATCACCTTAAGTAAATTTAGAATTTTTTTAAATAACCTTTTATTTTTGACTTTTTGATATGCTCACGCCTAGGGTAATCACGCCCCCTTGGGGGGAGGCGCCCCAAGTTTGAGAACTACTGCCTTACGGCATCACGGACCACCCATCCTTTTGTGAATTAGTATAGAAAATTAACGAGATCATTTGCAATCATAATATAGAGCAGGGGTGGCCAGCCTTTTTTGGAAGAGTGCCACTATTTAATAATAAAAATAAAAATAATAATAATATATATATATATGCGTGCCACTTCAACTTTCCCAACAAACAAACAAAAAGTGAAAAAAAGTTTAGCGCAAGTCTAAAGTAGTGGAATAAAAAAAAATAATATAATAAGTAAGACAAAGGTACACCACAAACTTTGGTTTTATTGTTAATAAACTTTATTCAGGCGAGAGAGTTTCTTGAAACATTTAACTCTAAATAATTATTAAACATTCAGTACTTAGTGTGGCTTTTGAATTAGTAGCTTTTTTTTTTACCTAGTGATTTATATTAGGATTAACTCTTGAATACGCTAGCAAAATTAGGTTGTTTTAGGTGCGTACCAACTAGTTTTGAGCGATATTTTTTTAAAATTTTATGTTCACAATAGAAAATATATATTCACACACACACACACACACAAACATTTTTTGATCCGATTTTTGAGGGGTTTCTTGACTGAGACATTTGAATTTCAATAAAATTGCTTTAAAATTTTTTTATTTATTTTTATTTTTTCAAATTTTTCAGCAAGTCTTCCGTGCCACTATTACAACTCTGCCATGCCAAAGCGTGGCACGCGTGCCGCAGGTTGGCCATCCCTGGTATACGTTATTGTATGAATTGTTATCAACTTATTACTATAACCGATTATCAATTTACTATCTTTTACTTTTAGACATCGTTATTCCTTGTTGAGCCACTGCCATTGCATTCATTTGTACAATAAAGGTTGTCTTCGAGTTTTTTCACTACAAAATCATTAATGGCATCATAGTAATCAATTTCCGTTGTAATATCATTTTGAGAGCTTAGCAACGTCAAACGTCAACGTCATTTTCCAAAGTAGATGTTTTCCATATTCCGCGTTCACACACAAACACAACACATACATTACTTGCTTGGTGATGGTTCGTTTACCAACATTTATTTTTTTCTCTTTTTTCGCCCTCCAACTTTTTGTGCTCCCAAATCCTTTGTGCCCTAGGCACGTGCCTAGCATGCCTAAGCGGAAAAACAACCTTGGCGTAGCTAGTCTTGAGAGGGGCCCTGTATTCATGTTCCTTGGAGGGCCCTTGCTAGGAGTCCCTCTTGACATTATGCGATTTTTTTGCTTGCATGTTTTGGGGACCCCAAAGCTGAGGGGCCTCGTATCATTGATACGACGGTAGCTATGCCCCTGTATCTCAGACGTTATTGGTGAGTAGCAGGATCATTTTTAAAAGAGTACAAAGGGGGGGGGGTGCGTTTAATTATTACAGACTAATAGAGGTTTATACTAAATTCGCACTTTTGGTGAAGTTTGTTTTCTAAAGGTTCGATTTTTTTTCAATATTATTTAAGATTTTTCTGACTTCAGCCTTATATGATGAAATAAATTCAATAGCTGCATTTTTAAAGCGTATGTTACCGTACGAATTTGCACTGCCATGATAATAAATTTGCAATTCTTTTTTAGTGAATGGTAACAAATTCCAAATTTCCGGTGCCTTACTTTTATTAAATGATTTTATAATTTTGTTCACATTCCACTTTTCTTGTTGTTGTTTTTTCGTGATATATTTTTAAAAAACATTTTTTATGTATCCTTCGTTTGTAATTTTTTTTTTCTTTCAGCATTTAGAAATTCCTCTTATTCTATTTTTTGTATCCAGGTACTCATTTTTTTCAGCGTCATTTTACATAGAAAATGCGAGTACATTCCTTGTTATTTCACTTGCAATAACAGTAATTGATGGATGAAGGAAAGCAGATAATTTATGTCTATATTTTTAAGTTCAGATTAGTAGTTTTTTTTATTTGTTGTGTATGGCAATGAAAGAATTTGATGGATTTAATGAGTTGCTTCAGAACTATAAAACCAGTGTGGTTTTTCTTAGTAGATCCACGTGAACGTTATTAATTATGTGAGAGGCTCTCATAAAGTGGACATCAAAGAGGTTTCTTTTGGTGGACAACTAGCGTTTATATTTACAAATACCGGGTGGGCAAAAAGTCCGTAAAAACTTTAAAAATTCGTAAAATCCGGAGAAATCAACGAAAAAAAAACTGTTTGCAGGATCAGCATTAGTATGTCACGGGATTTTTTTTAAGCTAGGAAAAATAAAATCGAAAATCATCCGGTAGGTGGCGCTGTTGCAAGCGTCTGTGGTGGAAATATGTAAATTAGACGGTTATAAAAACCTTTGCTCTCAATGAATCCACATTCGGTTGTTCGGAGACCACGCACCAGTGAGCTCTACGACCTTTTTATAATCATGAGCGATATCAGTGATATCAGCGATTTTATGGATTTCTCACCAACGCGACAATCAAAAGTCGCAGCCTGCGAAAAACTCAGGGATACTGTTCACAGCATCTCAGCCATGCATAGCTCTATCTCAGAAGGTGCACGTACACCAACCAAGAAGAACTCCTTCCTTGAACTCTACCAGATGACTTCTTACGACTTGGCTAAGAAAAAAGACGAATTGGTAAGTGAGCTCAAAACCCTTCCCCCATGTACAAGAGATGATTGCAAAGAGCATAAAATTCCCCCGATTGTTGAGGATTCTAACGTTAGTGAATCCACTTTGGATAAAACTAATCATAATGTCAAGAAGAAAAAACAAAATAAAAAGCGAAAAAAATAGAACTAAGGAATCCTCGGAGGAATTTATTTTTCCGAAAAGACGGCTCGGCCCGTCTCCCCATTTCTACCCAGGACCCGATAGAAACAAAAATAATTTTTCCGATCTCGAACAGGATGTCGAGCATCCACTCCCTACGAATGAAAATGTAATTTCCGAAACAATTACTCCCCGACTAAACCCCCTACCCAGTAATGCTTAAAATAAAAGATAATTTCTGTGATCAGATGAAACTTATAATAAATAAATTCCCAAATCTCCGCAACAGAATCGTTGGTGATGTTGTAAAAATGTTCTCTAATGATCATGAGGAACGCAGATCCCTCATTCAATTTTTAAAAACTGACATAGATTTTGAATTTTACGTCATTGATGTTAAAAAAGATAAGCCCATTAAAGCAGTAATTAAAGGCCTCCCCAACTCCTCTAAAACCGATGATATTACTAGCGACCTAGCAGATGTAGGTTTCAAAATTGAAAGCTGTACTCAGCTTACTTCTAAAAGAACCAAAAAACCCCTCCCATTTTTCTTAATAATTCTCCCGAGAAACGCGCACAATAGCAAAATTTTCGACTTAACTCACCTAAGTTATTTACAAGTGAGAGTTGAGGGTTACCTCGTTAGAGGAATAACCCAATGCTTCAACTGTAATAACTTTTATCATACCGCCGCAAACTGTCACATGCAACCAAGGTGCTTAAAATGTGGAAAGAACCATGCCACGAGAAACTGCCTAATTAAAGAAAGACAGGAAAATCCATTCTGCATCAACTGCCAAGACTACGGTCACTCGGCATGCTACACTAAATGCCCCAAATTCCCCCAGCCGAAAAAAGGAACCCCCTTTCGGAGACCCCAAGAAAAAGCGAAATTTCGCCTTTAAATGGATTAAAGAGGGAATTTCCTTCGCTAACGTTGTTAGCGGCGAAGTCCCCAATCAGATTCCTATCGATGACAAAAAAGAAGATTCCCCCCATGGATTCCTTAGTCAAGATAGTAACAACACCTCACCTCAGACTTAACTCAAGTATTAGAACTCTTCCAAATAATTTCTAATTTAGTCAAGAAAAATCCCAAAATCCTAGATCTACTCACTAAATTCAAAAAAGCTAACTCAGATGAAGAAAAAACCTGCCTTCTCGCAGAAGCAATTATGGATAAAGTTTAAACTTTATCATTTTAATTTTTACTCATTATAATCAACCTAAAATTTTTCCCTTATTACTTTTATTTTAAATTTAATTTACTCTTCCATATTTAACTTTTAATTCTTTTTAAAATATCAAGATCATGCAATCAATTCCAAGAGCTCACTTCCATTCTATCTCAAAGCCACACCACAGAAACTGGTTTCAGCCAATCACATTGGATCTCTCTCGAAGTCACGCCCACCCCTCCAACAAAGTTCCAACACAACGAACATCGCAGTTCCAGATAGAGGGCAGAAGACTGCTGGCGCAGTCTAGATACCTCAGACTTAATAATCACCGTTAATCACCGAATCCACATTCATTTTACCATTACAAACAGTGAATGTGAACAAGGATGCTCAGTGCGCCGGATAAAGCTTTGTTGGTGAAATTATTTTACATGAACGAGGAATCAGCGACCATTGCCTTGCGTAAATTCCGAGTTCAGAAAAATGTGAAAAGTGGAAAAGGTCCTTTAACACCTGCAGGTCTCTTAAAGCTTGTTAAACGTTTTGAGGAAACTGGAAAGTTGGAGGATCGAGCACAAGCCGGACGACCATGCTTGAAAGAAGCACGTGCACCCTGCATTGCTGTCGAAATGGAAGCGATTGCGTCCGAAGCAGCTTCAGGGATCAGCAGTGCTCGTGAAGCTGCCAGACGATTGGGCTTACCACCATCATCTGTCCGCAATATTCTTCGTCAACTCCTCCAGCTGTATCCATACAAATTGCAATCGTGCCATGAACTTTTGCCAGCAGATACCGCACAGAGGGAAGCATTTGTGAATTGGGCCTTCTCTAAAATGGAACAGGATCCCACCTGGGTTTTTAACGTCTTGGGGAGTAATGAAGCTCATTTCTCGCTTCATGGTGACGTTAACAACCATAACTGTCGCATTTGAGCGACCTCTAATCCACGTGAGTACACACAGAAGCCATTGCATTCCCCAAAAGTGACAGCATGGTGCGGTTTCACGGGTTCATTTATCATAGGACCCTTCTTCTTTGAAACGCAGTGCCCAGTGGATGGATAATGGAAACGGTAAATGCTCAGCGTTATCTAATGCTTCTGCGGGAGACTTTCGTGCCATGTTTAATTCAACGAGGTCAGATTTCGAATGTCACGTTCATGCAGGATGGAGCAACCAGTCACACTGCTAACCCGGGTAAGACATTCCTGATACAGACGTTCGGGGAAGACAGAATCGTTAGCAGGCGCTGCAGGTACCCATGGCCTCCTCGGTCTCCAGATTTAACACCGGAAGACTTCTGGCTGTGGGGATATTTGAAATCTCCCGTGTATCTATCCGGTCCATCAATTCTGCCGGAACTGAAAGATGCAATCCGCAGAGAAGTATCCTCCATACATCCGGACATGTTGCACTCTGCCGTTGCTGGATTTGTCACTCGTCTGGAATGTCTTCTCCCCTGTGGTGGTGGTCATGTGGAACATATTCTGGTGTAATAAAGTTGTGAAAGTTTTCTGTTCATTATTTATGCATTGTTTCTTTGATTTGCGTACATTAGCGCAACCTACCGGATGATTTTCGAACTATTTTTTTTCTAGCTTAAAAAAAATCCCGTGACATACTAATGCTGATCCTGCAAACAGTTTTTTTTTCGTTCATTTCTCTGGATTTTATGAATTTTTAAAATTTTTACGGACTTTTTGCCCACCCGGTATAATTTCAAAATTAAACTATCCCTTACAAAAACCGCTACACAACGCATTCCGCTCGTTCGCCTCGCCCAGTTATACACGTCTGTTCACTTTCTTGCAATGCTTCTCAGTCCCCTTGTTTACAACAGTTCGCTTCACATAGAGGGCGCAACATGCCTCCCACTAGTGTTTTAGAACTTATAGGAGAAAACTCAACAAAGAACTAAACAAACTGAAAATATAGTAAAAAATATAGAAAAGGACATTAGGAAAAGGCAACAGAATTCAAAATCTCAAACTAAAATGTAGAGTAAATATTCTATGAGTAATAAAATGCATAGTAAATAACAGCAATAAAAATTACTCAATATAAATTCTCAAAATTAGAATAATAAAATTATTCAAAGGAATTATTTCTAGTTAAAGGCCAAGTTAATGTTCATTGCCTTCGTACATAAGGTGACTGCTGAAGGATACAATCGTGGGCAGGACTGAGTAAAGTTCTTTTGCCCGTTTTTAATTTCAACAGTCTTGTACGTCCATCTCTTCCAGGAAAGAGTTCGATTACTCTTGCTAAAAGCTTGTGAAGTCTCTTTTTATCCTCCCTACCAATTAAGATGACGCACAGTTGCAGTTTTCCCAATCTAGTGCTCCGAAAGTCCAAAAATGAAATTGCGCGAAATAAGAAAACAACCCACTATTTATGGTCTTCATAGGTTCCCTAGTTATGTGATAAACAGTTTTCGTCAGTACGCGAAAGGAAATATTCTTCAATCAGCTGTTTAGATAGGGTTCTTTTTTAATACAAGAAACACTTGCGAGTGTCATTTTCTAGTAAGAAGTTCAATCGTTACGTCTGAAAAAGATTTTGCAGATTTAAGCGTTTTTTTTTCTTTAATTTAATACCAAATTCAGCTGCTACTACCAAAGTTATGATTTTTTTCAGCGTTGGCCGATGGTATTACTCGGCATGCCTTATTCAATGTGTGGAAGGAAGAGCAAGATCCCAAGCGCAAAATTGGTGCTGTTTTGAGTTTAGTTAGGAGTACAACGGACTTCGATAAATATGAGAACCAGCAGCAATTAAAATTTAGAAAAATTGTTAAAAATTTCTGCTCGTTTGTAGGGAAAAAATGGATGAGGTGCCATAGAAATGAAAAGTTCTTCTTCAAGTCAGATGATGCGTGGTTGTCGGGGAGTAAGATTTATATTATATTTTATTATTTTTTTAAGAAAAATATATAGCTAATAATTTAGTGTAGTATTTTATGTTTATTTAAGCTTATAATAATTATTTTTTCAGAATTATAAACTTTAGAATGGCTTTTCTCACACAGTTTGTGTTTCTTTTTTCATTCAAATACTACGTCTTCCACATTTATTTACCAATCACTTCCATTTTTCTGTAAACTGAATATTTCTTTTAAAAAAAAATTGAAATGTGGGAAGCATTAGGCTTTTGGGTGAATTTTAGCACATACATATATAATTATATGTAATAATAAACCTTTATCAGTGCATAATTTGTCGTGGCGAGTGGTTGATTTAAACAATGGCGAACCAAAGGTAGGGGCGTGGCAGGTGGTGAGCGATTCCTGTATGTTGATGCATTTTCTATGGAAAGATTGAAGAGGCAGTCTGGTAGTTTAGTAAATCCAATTTATTGAATATCTTGAAACACTTAGGCATATTAATTACGATGAACATGGACGACACAACACAGATATAGAAACTACAACATACAACACAAAGCAGCCGGCTACATGACTACAGATAAACGAGCGAAGAGAGACAGAGAGATTTCCAGAGACATCGGTTTTTATACCCGACGGTGAAGACCACGTGACATTTTTGTAATAAGAGCTCTAATTGGTTAAAATGGGCGGGAAACGGATTTATGATGTAAAAATATTAGTCGATTACGACGATTAAGATCAGGGTGTTAGTTTCGAACAAAATAATTAAAAGATTATTTGAATATTATTAAAAGAGTTAACCCTCTAACCGGATAGCACGGAAAATTCCGTCAGTGTAAAGATGCTTCGAAAATGGACTGCACGGATTTTTCTGCCTTCAAGTAACGTTTTCAAAAGCGGATTAGCCGCACTTTTCTGAAATCCTTTCCCCCTTTTAAGGTTTAACATCTTGAAAGATAATGAGGGACGGAGGAAGCAACACAGCAGGAGTTTTATGGCTCGCAGGGAACCCCGTGTTTTGACCCTGGGGCAATCGTAAAAAATCGAGGGGAAATTTCTTTAGACCCCAGGAAGTGTTAGTTTGTTACCTCGTTTTTTTAAAGTTTTGTAAAGTCCCAACGCATAAGTAAAATATGCTACAATTCCCTTTTGTGTGGTTTCATATTAATTTGAAACTGTAACAAGTTGGGGCGTGTCAGTGCAATCTGCTATTTTATATAGTTAGACAAATTATATCTTTTTTTAAGTATATTCTTTCGCTTCATTTTTCTTATTTTAATCAAAGCTTTCAGTTTTTGAAACATGATTATTTTATTATAAGATACCGAAAAAATTAATAAAACACCGAACTCTTTAAAATTTGGAACCTTTTCAATTTTCCAACCACTAAAAATGAATAAATTTAAACTTTATCAAATCATTTGAAACATTTTCTTACACTTTGATAAAAATAATAACGAAAAAAAAACTGATTAAGATTTATTAGTTTTTTTTTTTAGATTTCAAAGCCCAAGTGTTCAGGGAAGTTTAAGTACAGTGCCTAGTTATATATTGTTAAAATACACCGAATTATATTTGAATTTTAAGTGCTTGAACTTCAGTTTACATCAAAGACAACATGAATGAAGATTTTCACACATTTTTTTTATAACTTGAATGTTTGAATAAATGGTAATCAAAAATATACGGAAACATTTACAGTAGACATTTATGCATATAAATAAACATAAAAATCAATTTTAAATTCGAGCTATTAAAAAACATTCGAATTATATATTGTTAAAAAATATCTATTTATACAAAATACCTCAACATTTATATTTTTTAAAGGCTAACTGAATAAGTAATTAAAATCTGGATATTTTTTGAAATCTCGACCTTATAAAGCTAGAAATTTTATGTTAGAAATTCCATTTGAAATTTCGAAAAAAATGCATTGCGCAGTTAAAAATTATTTACCATAAGTTTTAGCAATTGTTTGAGTATAATAAAAACTTCAAATTTTTTATTATATAGCTTCTTTGGTATCTTTTAATATATTTCGGCCGCGGTAGCCGAGTGGTATAGGTATCGGAACGTGGCTTGCTTTGTCACGAGTTCGAGCCCAGTACCACTAAAGACCCGCCGTGTAGGGCAGCGATGCACGTTAAATCTGTCGAGAGCTGAAACGTCCTCCCGTCGGTGTGGTGTGGTAGTTAGGAGATGGGGGTGCCAGTTCAGGTGTCGTCCACGTCACTTGACCATGGTTCAAAATTACGGGGTCCGTCGCCAAAAGCCCTCGTGTAGCTGAACAGTGCGACGTTAATATTCAATCATTCATTTAATATATTTCGAAGATTTCATACAATTCAGTTGAAAACCGCATGCTAAGAGCAAAAAATATACTAAAAAAATTGATGAATATACAATTACAATAAATTCTTTCATAGAAGCAAAACTGAGAAGCTAAAGCGTAGGAATAAAAAATTTTGAGTATATCTGAAGTAGTTTTCGATATATTTATTTTAAAGTTTAGAAAATTTGTGTGCGTTATGTTATACTTAATATTAATTAAATGGTTAAAATAATGTGTTAATATTTGTCATGTAATCGTTTGATGACACATTCATATACTAATAAAAATTATCATGGTCATTGATGCGAATGTCAAGAATTTTATGTAATTTTAAATTCAGACATTAAGATATTGATGTAGAAAATATAAAACGACCATCTAAAATACATGAAAAATGCAGTCTGCTATAAAATGATCTTGACAAACAAAATCCGGCATTTTCACTTACTATGGCAGAGCCGGCTTAGTCAGGGGCGATCTGGAAAAACAGAGAGAGAACCGCGGTTTTTTGATGGATGCCGCTCTAGCTTTTAAAGCTCCCAGGAAAAATTATATATATATAAATTACAAATGCAAAAATAAATCTTGTAATTTTCCATACATTTTTATAACAACGAATTGAGGAATTGGCTTCTAATACATTGTTGTGTTTGACAATATCTAAGGTAACCAACCCTACTTTAGATAGATTTGTACTACTTTTTCGTAACCGTATTCCTTTTAAAATTAATTCGTGCAGCCGAAAGACACCTTTTGTACCCTTATAAATTTATGTAAACTATAACGGTTAATTTTAATTTATGCAACTTGTGAAATGTTCATAATTAACCATTTCCGTCTAAACAGTTTACATGGAAAAAAAAGTTTGGACTCCCTCATTCATTAGGAATTTATATAAGATTCTAACATTAAATTTTATTTTTCACCGAATAGGATTGAGTGGAAGTGTATAGTGCTTCCACATCACAGGTCTGGGGTTCTATTAACGGGCTGCGCAAAGTCGACTCTGCCTTTCATTTCCGCTACATTGGGTCGATAAATGAGTACCAAGCTTGCTTCGGGTCTTAAACACTGAAGGTCTCTCTTCAGACAGACCACCAAATCGGGACATCTGTTCATGAACCTCAGCGTCCAATGGTCACGTGTATTATGATGGGCACAGTAGTTCCTGGCCCTCATGGATTGTTGTGTCACTGAGTTTAAGCCTTAAGTTTGAGAATTACCTCACTTTGGGGATACCCCTTAGATAAACATGTATTTCCACTCATTTGCAATTAAACATTTTTCTTTCAATTACGTTTATTTCAGAAGGAAGTTTGATTTTTCAAATGTATTTGCTTAATAACATGTATATTTGTGTATTATATTAAACATTTTTTCAATCCAAAATTACATGTTTTTAGCTCCTCTAAAAGCTTTTAGGATTTTACGACTGATCTTACAATCCATATACGTTTTATAGTAGTGTATTTAAAAATGGTAAAGACATTTTTACGACTGTGTGAGCTTTTATGCCTCGTTTATAAATATAAAAAATTGCATTCAGCTACAGTTTTTAAAATGTACTGAAATAAATGGAGGAAAAGGATATTTACATATTATGAATATTTTTGACTGCAGTAAGATATATTTATATTTCAGTCTCTTTACAATTTGAATAGAAGTTGCAAGCCATTTTGCGAATAGTTTGATGTTGAGTATAAACCCATAGGCTGTTTAATATTGTAAAGTGTTTTACTTTGATACCAGCACACACTAAAATAAGGCTCATTTGCAGTTATATGATCAGCTTCAGTGATGTTTAAATTTCCAAAAATAGTCTACACGTACGAAAACATTCTTTCACAGCCGCACACCACACATCTCATACTATATCTTTCCTACAGCAGGAAATATTTGTGTATACTGAAAAATTTAATACAGGATACATTTTCAAGTGTTAAATTTGTTTTTTAAATTTGGTATGAATACATTGTGGAACTGTCGGTTAACTTCACTGAACAAAATTGTTTTAAGTGTACTGTTTTGAAAGACAAAATTAATTAGGGAGAACTTTTCTCACAATAGAATTTGTAATGACTGAATTGTGTGAAAATGTAGTTATCGATGTGTGACATTTTTCCTTGTAATAAAAGAAACAGAAAGATAAGAAATTTAACTTGAGTAGAAAATGGTTAGAAGTACTGTCATGCGCATTTGAAGAAGTATATCCCCCATTAAAATTAAAAATTATTGACTGAATATGTGTTGTGTCCATCACAAATGCCGATGTAGAAAAGGAATTTTTATTTAATACGAGAAGTTCGAAAAGGAGAGCACTATGAAGGAAAATTAAAATTTTTTCCGAAAAATATTCAGTTAACATAAAAATATCTTTTATATGATTTTAATTAAAATAAATTAAAAGTATTGAAATCCTTTTTTATGCTATTTTAAATTAAAAATATAACTGAATAGAGAAAGATCGGTTTTATTTCATAAATATAATCATCGTATGTAATATTTATTGTGTTATTGTTTAAAAATGAGATAAGGCCTTTGCTCTTTTTACCTCATTACTTTTTTAAAAAACAGGAAAGTGAGCGCGTTTTCTTACTCTCATATTCAAAAATGAATACAGGATGCTTTTTTCTGGTTAAAATCGCAATACCAAATATATATATATATATGTTTTTAATTTTTAAAAAAGGACAGAAAAATAAATTTTGTTTGAAGAAAATATAATTATTTTTCAACTTCTAACATACTATTTATTTCATTTTTTCCTCTTTTTTACCCTTTATTTTGTTTTAATCTTACTGTGACTGAACATATAGGAGAAAGAAACACCGATTTCCACTACAGCTTTCATACAAGATTGCCCAAGGCAACTTAACAGCTATCTGTAAACGTTTGATCTCTTGGTTCTTACTTGACAAAGGAACCGAACTAGGTCATAAAATTCTCCCCGTTCGACCTCCCAATTTCTAAAAGGGGGAAAGGAAAGAAGTCTGTTGCATTTTTAAAGCGAACTTCAAAATAAGAGTTAACGCTTTCGGAATAACTTTTCAGGAGGAAGGTATCCACTTAGAGGGTTAATGTATTAAAGGGTTGCTTCATTGTGGATAATATTCGTAAAAAGCTGCAATATAAGACAGAATAACTGAATGTAAAAATTAAAGTCTATATATCCTCGACTAGAAACTGGATTTTAGTTAAGACAAACGAGCTTTATCATAGTTGTCCACCCATGCCGAAATAAGATGTAGGGGCAGTTCATTGGTGGCTATGACTATTTTCTTCAAATCTATTCTCTTGGAAACCGAATGTTGAGCCAATCTTCCGCCAGAGGACACTATATGTACGTGCACTAGACATATATACACTCTGTCGCAAAAAAATATATGCACCCAGAAGAAATTGAGCTACATTCACGAAATTTGGTATGCATGTAGTGTATATGAAAATAAACAAATGATTAAAAATTCAGAACAAAATATCATTTTATTAAGCGGTTACAGCTTGCAAAAGGTTAAAAATCAGTAAGTAGTAAAGCCACCTCTGGCAGCTATACAAGCCGAAATTCGGCGTGGCATCGATTCAATTAGATCACTTATGACCCCTGTGGAAGATCCTGCCATAGTCTTTGCATCTGCGCAGTTAATTCTCCTGTATCTCGGGACGGCTGCAGTTGCCTTCCCAGCGCGTTCCAGACATGCTCTATTGGTGAAAGATCTGGTGACCTGGCAGGCCATGGTAGGACGTCATATCCTTGAAGACATTGTTGGGAGAGTCACGCAGTATGTGGACGAGCATTATCCTGTTGATAAATGGCACCTGGGCGACTTGATAGCATGGGTAGCACAATCGGCGTTAAAATATCGTCCACGTATCTGCGAGCTGTCAAAGTGCCTTGAAGGACCACTAAAGATGATCGTGTGTCCCAAGAAATTGCTCCCCACACTGTCACACCTTGTGAAATTGCTGTATGCCGCTCGACAATAAATGCCGGATCGGATCGCTGGCCGATGCGCCTCCAGACACGTGTGCGGTGGTCATCAGCACTGAGACTGAATCGGGATTCATCACTGAAGATGACACGTCTCCAGTCTGTCACACTCCAAGTTGCCCGAGGTCGGCAAAAATCCAGTCGACACTGCCTATGAAGTGGGGTCAGTGGTAAGCGTCTTAGCGGACGTCGGCTCCTCAAGCCAACTTCGGTCAGTCCTCTTCTTATGGTTTCTCTTGATGGCACTGGATGTCTGGAAGGAGGTAAGTGGCGTTGAATCGATGCTAGCGACGTTGTTGGTGCCGAAGTGGCCACTCTTCTGATTGCACGATCCTCGCGATCATTTGTGTTCCTGGGACGTCCTGACCCTCCGCGACGATACACTCTACCTTCTGTGATCAACTGTTGCCAACACCGAGCAACTACCATATCGCTCCGACCGAGGTGGCGGCCGATACGTCTATTCGACCAACCTGCTTCACTGAGGCCTATTATACGGCCCCTATCAAAGTCCGTCAGCTGCTCGTACTGCCGCCGGTTACGTCTTAGAGGCATCCTAAGTCTCAATATCGTCTATCAAAGTCATCAGATTCGTTTGGATAGCCGTATGGCGCTCGTACTCATGCTTTTAAACTCTCCCAGTTGCGCAACTAATATGCGCATAGCACACTTAGCCTTGTCTCATTGGCTTCGAAATTTTTATCATTTGCATATCTCTTACCAGACTACATTCTTGCCGAGTTTCGTGATTGTAGCTTGATTTCTTCTGGGTGCACATATTTTTTTGCGACAGAGTGTATATACTTTCTGTAACTATATAATTCATGATTTGAAGTGCATTTTACTGCAATTATAATTTACATTCAAAATTCTTAATGAAAAATAAAATACCTATTCCATTTTTTCTTCATTTAGGAATATTTTCGTTTTCTTTTTACTCGTTGCGCAACAGCTTCATAAACATTGAAAACATGTATTCTCTTTTTCAGTATTAGCTCCAATTTATTTGCATAAAGGACATCGCAATCCTAAAGAAAGAATTATTTTACTGCAGTTTTCCAAAGATGAAAGGCGAAATCCAAAAGTAATATAAAATATTGAACAAAGACTCTCTCTTGGATTATACAATATTTTAACACTTCTCTAAAAATATACACTGCTCAAAATAATTAAAGGATATTGCGGTTTTAGGTGGATCTTGTGGCAGGGAAACTTTTTAGCTGATTGATACATGGTCGACAGACGTAGTAGGTTATATGAGAATAAATTACACATGTTTGGCAGAAAAAAATGCATTTTATTGCGCATTTGTGTACGAAAGGAAAAAAACACAATTTGTGCATATGAGAAAAAAATAATAAAAGAAAAGGTATTTTCTTCAAAGGAAATCATTTTCAGTAGGGGGTATGGTTTCCATGGACGGCCAGCAATGTTGAGCACCTTTGAGGCACGGAGTCAATGATGCTATTATTCACGAGTTGGGGTATTCTGTCCCACTCTTCCAGAAGAGCTCTTTCCAGTTCTTGGAGAGTTTGTGAGGGTGGTTGGCGGACAGCAACTCATCTCCCTAGAGCGTCCCAAACATGCTCTATTGGATTCATGTCTGAAGAACAACCTGGCCATTCCGTTCGTACGATTCCTTCCTCGAAAAGGAAATCCTCCACCAGGTTAGCACGATGTGGCCTGCAGTTATCGTCCCTTAAAATGAAGTCATCTCCGATTGCTGCAGCGTAAGGGACTACAATAGGTCTGAGGATCTCATCCCTATATCGTCGAGCAGTCAGAGGTCCATCTCGAATGATGTAGAGGTTTGTGCGCCCGTCAATGGAGATGCCACCAAACACCAACACTCCCCCACCGCCAAATCTGACACTTTCGTGCATGAATGCAGGATTATTCCTACTGCCACGGTCCCTCCAGATGAAAATACGTCTATTATCCGGATAAACAGAAAAACGAGACCCGTCAGAAAAAAGAAGATTGCTCCATTCATTTCTCCTCCAGTTCACATGCTCTGTTGCCCACTCCCTGCGGTCGCGACGATGCCTCGATGTTAGTCTAACATATACCATCGGTCGGCGAGCATACAGACCTACTCCATGGAGTCGGTTTCGAACAGTCTGAGTTGAAACCGTAGTGCCATTAGCCGAGCGAAGGTGTTGTTGGAGAAGAGTAGCGTTCATATTTCGGTGTCTCTGAGCCGTTAACACTAAATAACGATCTTCATATGGCGTTGTTTCCCGTCTACGACCTTGTCCTGGTTTTCGGCCTGCACTTCCAGTCTCCAAAAAACGGATCCAGATCCTGAAAATCATACTTTGTGACACTCCAATGGCTTGCGCTACTTCGGCTTGAGTTTGGCCTCCTTCTAACCTACCAACAACTCTCCAAGCTTCTGAATCAGTTAAATGACTTCGCTGAGACATCATACTCATCGAAACAAAGCAGCCATTGAATGCCGATCATTCTTGTCATCATTTCAGTTGAAAGTCAAATTTCATTCGTTGCGTCTGAAGCGACGTTTTTGACGTCGAACTCAAAATTAGCATACTCCCCAGTTTGAAAATCAGAAAAATTTGCATTTGTGATTCTCTTCTTCCATTTTCGGCAAAAAAAATTTCGCTTACTTCTTTATTTTATATAAAACTTACAATATCCTTTAATTGTTTTGAGCAGTATATATGCCGACAGATAAAACCGAAAAACGAACTATTTTTCTCAATTCTGCAAGAGTTTGTGGAAATGAGTTTTGAAATGTTTTGATCTCTACATAAATCGGTGACGATGGTCAAAAATACAAAATTTACACTAACTACAGCATTAATTAAGGTATCCGACTACGTTCGGAACCGTGGTTTTAAAAAAGCGCTTAAATGGATAATTTTCATGATATTTAGTGTCACTGAGATTATAACACATGCTTAAAATTGTTTTAAGAATATTTTGATAAAAAAAATTATGTAAATATAATATTTTGGCAAAAAATTTACTTAGAATAATCTTTTTTCTAAATGTTCTCCTTTTGTGAAAAATGGTTCTATTATAATAATATTTTGCATGTATATAGCTCAGACCTCTCTACAGAGGCTCAACTAGAATTTTTGAAAAGTTCGCATTATTTTCAGGGTTACCAGCCATTGAAATAATTATTCGCGTTTTTTTCTTAAAATTGCTCCCCTCTGTTGTCGTAAAATATGAATAAACCCACTTCTAAGTTATATATTTAAAAAATTATAGTTGAGCCTCTGAACAGAGGTCTGAGTTGTATACAGGCAAAATATTATTCTAATAGTAGCATTTTTCACAAAAGGAGATCATTTGGAAAAAAGATTATTCTAAGTTAATTTTTTGCCCAAATATTGCATTTAAACAAATTTTTTTTGTCAAAATGTCTTTAAAACAATTTTATCTACATATTCGATTCTAAGTAACACTAATATCATGAAAATTATCCATTTATGCGCTTTTGAAAATCACGGTTCCGAACGTAGTCGGATACCTTAAGAAAAATTTTATAATTTTCACAAATTTTCAAAAACGCATTGGAACAATAAATTCGAATATTTCTAATTGTGTTACTTAAAAATTTCTGATACTAGTACCATTTATGTACGAAATAGGTATTCCACTAAAAACAATATTTGTAAAAAAGATACTGGACAGAATTGTAATCTAGATTTAAAAAAAAATGTTGACCATACAAATACTGTTTTCAAAGCTACAAAACTCATGTACTGTTATGACCCACATGTGCAGAGGGCGCTAGTAGTCCTTTTTGTTTACATTTTATCAGTATGCTAGTAACGCATCGCCGGAAAGGATGTAACTACCGTTCATTTTAACAGTATACAATCCACGCTCTTTGCTTGAGCAGTAAATTAAACATTTCTAGAACTACCAATTCATTTGTGGTTAAAATCAGAACTATCTATCACACAAAGATCAATGAAATATTCAAAATAGATATCAAATATTTTTTCTCATGCATTATATCTTCAAAATGGAAAATAATAAATCTTTGCCTATCTTTTTGATTCTTTGTTGCCGTTCCAATCAAGCCGCTGCCCCCAAGGGTGCCATAATGTGGTTTTCTTAGTAGGTCCATGTGAACGTTATTAATTAAATGACAGGCTCTCATGAAGTTGGCATCAAAGAGAGGTTTCTTTCGGTAGACAACTAGCGTTTACTTACAAATCTGATTTCTAAACTAAATTATTTTTTTACAAAAACCACTACACACTACATCCCGCTCATTCGCCTCGCCCAGTTGCACATCTTGTTCACTTTCTGTTGCGAATGGCATCGTCTCTCCATCCAATCAGCGTCAAGCTAATAATGTCATTATTTTGCTATTCTGTTCTTTCTCTAGATGTACTTAAAACTCTTTAGAACGATGTGTATTGTGTTTGTGCGAGATTAAATGCTTTATATATATGTCTCACATCCTTGTCTATTCAGTATTTTATAGATTATTTATACCAAAACCATATATCGCTAGATGTCAGCCCTGCAATAAGCTTTAAAGAATCGTGTAGTTGTGAGTTTAAGCTTCATAATTTATTTGGCGCTCGAACGTGGGGCACGGTTTTGGTTCTTTGTTTGTTTTTGTAAGCCTGAAAGAAATATGGACGTGACACAATTAAATACACAACGAAAATCACTGCGTAAGTCGTTTACGCTAAGCACTAAAGCTATAGAAGAGGAATTTAGGAAAGAAGTTTCTGATGTGGTTCACCTTCCGATTTTAAAAATGCAAATTGGTGACAAATTTTCTCGTTTAGAAAAATGCCAAGTGAGTGAGTGAATATTAACGTCGCACTGTTCAGCTACACGAGGTCTTTTGGTGACGGATCTCATAATTTTGTACCATGGTCAAGTGATGAGGACGACACCTGAGCTGGCACCCCCTCTCCTAACTACCACACCACACCAAAGGGTAGAAAAGTGCCAAAGGGGTATTTCGAACATAATCCTGAAAGAGGAAATCGACGAACTAGACTACGAAGAAGACTTTATGAAAGCCGAAATATACAGAGATAGATTATCCGAACTTTGCGCGAAAATAAAAAGACTATCTGTGAAAGAAACAGAAAAAAAACGAGTTTTACAGTAGTCGCATATGATGTGTAACATCTGACATGTTATCGTGGTAAATAAGCAATGTTAACTTTTTTCTGAAAAAAATATGAATCGGGTATGATTGGAAATAATTTTCTATCGAATAATTATATCTTTAATGAAAATTGTATTTAATTATATATATAATAAAAGGAGTAAAAAAATGCTATATTTTTTTTCAGAAATAATTATTCTTGTTCAATTTGGGGAAGAGCGGAGACAATAGACTTATGATTACTAAAATATGACACACATACTTGTGATTTCAAATTATTTAAAAACCGTTGAAAAACAGCATCAATAACAGCACCACAGTTAGTTGTTGGAATATTTCTATCTGTGTTCATTTCGAGCTTGAGTTCATCATTTTATGAATCTCTAGAAATATTTTCACCTCGATAAGGTAACAAAGTACGAGTGAATCTAACGTTAGGAATTCTGTCTTGAAGAGATAGCAGGATTCGAGGATTTGCTTTGAGCGAGCTCCCACGTCTGGCATACTCTACTAGGTCGTACTTATAGCTCTTTTTAGAGCTGAGTCACCTTGCTGAATTGAAACCAAATCATACGTTGACAACCAGGGAACTGAATAACGACCTCCCCACGGATATGGACTATCAGAATGCTACTCTCCCAAAATCTGGAAACTCATCACCAGAACGGCCAACCTCTTGTACATGGCTCGAGGTTACCAAGGCGGATATACGTCGCTACACTCTCATTGTTCAAGGATTCCAGAACATAATAACGACTCTTCGCCAATCCAATGCCCAAGACGAGCACGATCCCACTTTTGTAGAGATGATCAAACAGCGCTCCACATATGAAGATTTTCTGGAAAAAGCTGTGAGTGAATTTGACTCTCTTCCCTACTGTGATACCCCTGGCTGCCCTGTACATGAAACCCCTACATCATCCTCAGTTAAATCGCAACCAACTAAAAGAAAGGGCATGGACGGTTTCTCCTCTCCTCTCCCAGGAAAAGTCTCCATGCATAATATTAATTATATAGAAAAATTTAAAATTAATTTAGAAAACCGATTTAAAAATCTTCAACCTAAGGATACCAAAGCAGCAGGAACTTGACACTCTAACAACACCAGAAATTGTACCCTCCAACCTAAAGCCAATAACCCCACAATCAAAAATCACCCACCACCAGTTTTTCTTAAAATTACGGATACACACAGAAATCAAATGAAAACTCTCGACGATATTTACCCGAACCATTACAGTAAACTCACTGGAGAATACATTAAATTATACACTGATAGGGATGAACAACGCAGAGAATTAATCCACAAATTAGACGAACTTCAAATGGACTTTTTACACTCGACTTAGAAAATCTAATTCAGATCAACAGTAATTGTGTGATTTTTGGCGATTTTAACGCCATGCAATGCGTGGAACTCCTCCCACAGCTCCACTCGTGGAAATCAACTTAAAAAGTTTACAGATATTCTAGATATTGAAATTGCTTTCCCCGACCAGATTCGGGCATAACTCCTAATACACTTGATTTTGCGCTCATAAACAATTTTCAATATCCTTACACAATCCTATCAATTCCGGAAGATTCATCAGATCATAACCCCGTAATTCTTAACTTCTTCTTTAATTGTAATATACATAAGGATAATACTAGAGCAGTTGTCACCTGTTGGTCAAAATTTTCAGATTATATCAATAAAAACATTCATATTTCGGACTTCAAATATATAAAAAAACCCAAATACTTTCTGTTCACCGAAGCTGCCCGCTCCGCCCATGAACACGCCTCCCGACCAATCACAAACATGAATCACACATACACTCCACAGCACATCCAAAATCTTTTAAGACTGAAAAATAAAGCTAGAAAAACCTTTCAAAATACGTTAAACCCCATTCACAAAACAAATTACAACATACTTCAGAAAAAGTTTAAAAAAGAACTTAAAAAATTCTCAGATGAAACCTGGAAAATAAAATTAGAAGCAATGAAATACACAAGACAACATCTTATGGCAGTATCAAAAATTGTTCCGTAAAAAATGCTCGGATATTCCACCACTTAATGGTGCAGCAATTACTGATGGGCAAAAAGCCAACTTACTAGCCACGACTTTTCAGAATAACTTCACTGATAATCTAAGACCAGAGAACTTTAATACAAATATAGATTCACTTTTAACTAATACGTTAGAAAATTTCTTCTCAGACCCATCTTCTATTCCCATCACTCCAACTGATCTGAATGAAATAATTAATTATGCTAGTAAACTAAAAAATAATAAATCTCCGGGTTCAGACATGATTTCCAATAAAATGATTCAAAAGTTCCCGCTCAAGGCATTTTTAATTCTCTCTTATTTAATTAACAAAATTCTAAAATTAAGACATTTTCCAAAAAATTGAAAAAAATGCTATTATCTTCCCAAATGAAAAACCCGGTAAAAATAACCATCCTCCAACAAGTTTTAGACCTCTCCTATATCCTCCCTCAGTAAAATTACTGAACGCATCATTCTTAATAGCATTAACACCTTCATTTCAGATAGTAACTTTATTAACCCCAATCAATTTGGGTTTTACAAGGCGCCTCTCCACCTGTCATCCACTCCTCAGACTGACTGAGAAAATTACTTCTGGATTTCACACGGACAGATCCACTGGAGCTGTTTTTCTGGATATTCAGAAGGCGTTCGATCGAGTCTAGATCAGTGGCCTAATTTAGTAACTAATAATTTACAACTTCCCTCCTGCTCCAATTCACACACATTATCAATTCTTATCTTACAAACAGATCCTATCAAGTTCGAGTTAAGGACACTCTCTCAAATTCATACAATATTAATATCGGGGCCCCACAAGGTAGTTTACTCGGACCAGTTATATTTAACATCTATATAAACGACAAACCTACGCACCACCAGACCTGTCTCAATATTTATGCGGATGATACTGTCATAGCTGCCACACACAAAAATCACTAATATATCACCAAAGCACTGAAACATACTTTAATACATGGAAAATCAAACTTAATATTGACAAAACTGTTGCAGTACTTTTCACAAGGAAAAGAAAACCTGCAACACCGCCAACACTATATTCCACACCACTCCAATGGTCTCAAAACATAGTTTACCTAGGACTCTTACTGAATAATAAACTCACATGGAAACAACACATTATTTATGCGCGAAACAAATTCCGGAATGCTCAATGATTAATTTACTCCTTAATTTCCCGGAATTCCACAATGACAATTGAAAATAAGGTACTTCTCTACACAGCCGTTTTGCGGCCCATTTTGAGTTCTGGTTGTCCTGTGTGGGGATATGCTGCTAAAAGTAATTTAAAAATGTTAGAAATATCTCGAAATAAAACTATTCGCATGATTGTTCATGCGAACATGCATATAAAAAACTCCGATATTTACAAAAAGCTCTTAAACTCCCGACATTTAAAAATTTCATCAAGAAACTTGCTGTTAAATTTTTTGATTCATTACCTCTCATTAATAATTACCATATTCTAAATCTGGAAAACTATATACCGCATGACAATACCGAAAGGCCAAGGAGAATACTCATTGACTCCTATAATCCGCCGTAGCCGTAACTGACCTCATTTGTCTGTTGGCAAATATCTTGCTAAATTTAATATTTCTTAAACTTCTATTTTTTACCTATTTTTCTTTTAATTTTTAAGTTCACAATTCACCCATACAGGCAACTTCCCATTCTGTAATTCCCTCAATAATTTCAGGGCAGCCAATCTAGAGCCAGTTCACTCATCTCCCTCATCCAATCACAAGGCAGCCTTTCAGCCATTCCAGGATGGACTTTTTCATCACTTTGACTTCGTTTCCAAGTGCATCATAGCCACGCCCTCTCTCCACATACCAACGACCAATCAATTCCTTCTCCACCAAGAATTGCTACTCCATGAGGCACCATTAACAACTATGATATGGGATGGAGGCTCCCTCTGCGAGCCATATGCCCAGCGACAGAGTTCTTCATTCGAAAAAGCTATGAGTGGCTCAGCTTTTGGCAAACTGAAGTTAAGGTTAAAATCTCCACTTAAAATCAGAGGAAGCGAGTGATAATTTTTTTAAAGAGCAGAACCACCTTCGTTATAAGATAAAAGTACAAAATGCAGGAAATCTAACCATTTGGTTCGAAGAAATGTATACAACCACCGAAATCACAGTTTGTCCATTATCAAATAAGCATTCTGCCGCACTTATGTCCCCCAATATCGTTATTAACGGATTTAGAGTCAAGCGCTCGAGTGCTTGATGGCTACTAGAGTTGGAACGGGGGTAGCGAAAAGACTCAGCCACTCACTCTCATTGGTCAAATCAAGTAGCACGTGCTTACGTCACATCCTGTTACACACATCCGTCCCTTTTCACGAAATCACTTCCAACAAATATCCAGCAACCGAGAGGAAAGATGTTATACATAAAAAAAAGAAGTAACTGAGAGGAGAAAATTTAAACTGCCGAAAATTGAACTCAAGAAGTTCGACGGCATTGCCAAGGGTTACCTGACGTTTTGGAGTCAATTAAAAAAAAATCACGAAGATGAAAGTTTGCCGAATGAGGACAAATTTCAATATTTGTTACAGGCCGTTGTTTCAAATTCAAAGGCGGTGGCTCGAGTTGTCGAGAGTTTTCTCGCAATAGCGGACAACTATCCAAAAGCAATAGCTCAACTACAAGAAGGTTTTGGTAGAGAAGATCTACTTGTATAGATTTATGTAAGAGACTTACTGTCAATGGTTATGAAAAACGCAGCCACAGGACGTTTTAAGACAGATCTCCCAGCGTTATATGACGAACTGGAAGTGAAGATTCGAGTTCTGGAGAGCCTAGGGCGGACACAGGACAAGTATGGAGAGTTTTTTAGTCCTTTAGTGGAATCCCCTCTGCAGCTACGTTGGTAAGCACACGATAGGAATTGCACAAATAAGCGAAATTTACTATACATATTTTTCAATAAAAAATACTCCTCCAAGGGCTGTTTAGATTCTAGAAAAGTGACTTCAGATGAAAGGAAAAATGTGTATTAAGAAACATAGCCTGCATCAGCTGTTTTTAAGTTTTTCATTTTTCTAAGTACTGTAAGGTAAAAAATTAGTGCTTATATTGAGCCAAACCGGACCATTATTTAATGTGTAATCAAGCGAAAAGCAATGTTCATCAGAGATCTGATAGTATTAAAACAAATTCATTATCTAACAGTTGTAGTAAAAATAATGTGTTTCTAATGACTTTAATTCTTAAAGTTTGTGCTAAAAGTAAAATAATAAAAGTTACAGCTTTTTGATCGACAACGGATCTCAATACTCGTATTTTTTAAAACATGTTATTCAGAAATTAGGCATTAAATCAAATAATAAGATTAAAATGCAACATCAGCTATTCGGGGGGAGAGAAACGTCTTGTCAGTTACATGATGTTAATGAATTATTAATATGCTCGCTGGATGCATCATACTCGCTTCGCGTCGAGATGTTTTCGGAAAATAAGATTTGTGGCTAAGTGCCAAAAGTTAGTGGCCCTATTGTGGTCAATGAATTGAATAGAAGGGGGATTATTTTGTCTGACCTTGCAAATGAGGATTGCGAAATACATATTTTGCTTCGTTCGAATGTTGCTGGCATGCCTTTTATGGGTGATTGTATTGAATTGGATTCGGGTATGTTTTTATTAAAAACTCGTTAAGGTTATGTTTCAACTGGAAAACAGGGATTATTTAGAAAATGTAATGAAGAATGTGATAATTTAACAACATCTACCGGCAATGAGGATTCTACTAAAGGAAAAAGAATATCTGCGTATTTGTCCTTGGTCAAACCGAGATAGTCCAATGCACGAATTCGGGTTTGCAGTTTATCATAGAGGGAGGAGAGATCCGATTTATTTTTTGCCATGACCAGCTGTAACAAGTCCCGAATGTAAACTTGGATCAAAACACTGGTGTTTCGATATCTTTCTTTCAGATATTCTATTGCCTTTTTGTAGTTAGCTGTCGTAGCAGGGAAGCTTTCGACAATCTCTCTTGGACTTGACCTAGGTGCAGTACTCTATATGAGATACTGGAACTTATCGCGATCGTCGATATTGACATCATCGTGTATTTTTCAAACTGAGTCCAGAAGTTTAACCAGTCCCTTGGGTTACCATCACATGTCGGTAGCTCAATATTCGTGAGTTTGAATTTCGTACCTGGATCTGTGAAACGTAGCACATCCGCTCCTTATGCCTTTCTAGCTAGAATATTTTCAACTTTGATTTTATACATAATAAATTTGTCTTCATACAATTCACAGGCGTTGTATTCCTTATACTTATCTACATGTATTATGTTGTACACTTATCTTTTTGCAGAAGATCCAAAATTCTAATGTCACAGTTCTTTAAATTCTTAAATCGTTCAAACAACTGTTTGTATATTACTTCAATGTCTGCTGCCTTTGCTTGGGCACCCGTAGGCAGTGCATCCAAACTATTTGCGCTACAGGTAAAAGCGCTTCTTAACATAGTGTACTTTTGTTTTAGCGCCTCCATATCGCTAAGCCTAACACGTATACAGCTTCGGAATTCAACAGAATTCTATCAATCCTGGCTGGCTCGCCATTAAATGTGGTGTACTTAACCACCATAAGTCCAGGACTTAGAAGAAAGAAGCTGTTGAATAAGCTTTTAAATTAGTTTTAATGACACACATCACAACTTTATACATATGTGCATTCAAAAAGAAAAATACAGCATAACATTTCTGCCGTAACTTACTCCGCCATCTTACCGTACTTGTAAATCTTTTTTGTCCTTTCACCACGCGTGCGGAGCGCATTCGTGGGTGAGACACTTATGACGTAAACAGGCACCGAAAGAGTTATCGCTTGCATTTCAGTTGCAACAGACACTCTGAGGAGTAAAATTGATTTTGTAAGTTTATCAGGTGAAACTAAAATAACTAAAAGACTTGTTTTAACAACTCTCTAAAAAATTTTTGATCCAATAGGTATGAGTAGTAGAAAAGTGGGGGTTCTGGATCACGAGGCGCTGAGGTGCTTGAGGTCCCCGCCTCCCCGAACGAGTTCTCTCCGTCCCCTCCACCCCTTCCCGCGGTTCTCCCCATCCAACCCTTCCGGCCTTTCCCTCCATCCACCCCTTCCAAACGGTCCCTCCAATTTCGTCCTTCTTCATCCGTGACACTTTACACCCCCCTCCCTTTTCCCTTCTATTTTCTCTTAGCGGGATTTTGCATAAACAATCAAAATAGAAAAACAAAGCATAAATAATTTTAGGCTAATAATTAGCATAATAATTTTTTTCTTCTTTAGGCTACAATACTGAAATATTGCTTTTCATTTATAGATATGATTAAAATATGGGAAGATAGATTTCGTAAATAAACCATATTGAAAAAACGCGTTTTTTTTCTTTGAGAATCTGATTATAATAGTGATGTCATATGACTAGTGACATCAGTAATTTTTCTACCAATCAGTTGCTTCCAAAGTTACGTCATGAAAATGAACCAATCAGCTTACTGTTGCCACCTTGTAATACTCATTTTTTTCTTTCTGTGTATCATTTCTTCTCAAGCTCTGAGTTGGTAGAATACTTTGCTCTTCTCGATAAAGAATTATCACGTTCCAACCTTACCACAAAATTTCAAGATATTTTCTTTCGTGATTAGTGAATTGAAATTTATTTAGTTAACCATGAAACTTGCTACACCTCTCGCCTTCTCCCATCCTCGAGCCAAAAGAGTGTGTTTTGATAAAGACAACGGGAAAGCTTCTTCGTTTAAACCAGATGCTGTTCCTGAGAATCATTTCCATTTAGGAAGTCACAACTACGCCCTTGTTTCTGATTTTGCAGACGTTGCTCCTCGAATTCACTTGCGCCGATACAAGCTCGATGCCACTGGATCTCTTTTACCTACCAAAGATGGAATCACTGTAACACCTTCCGTATGGTTAGCCCTCGTAAGAGAATTTTCTGCAATCGATCAAGCCTTTGAGGATGGAAAAGTATTTGTTATCAAGGATTGTCTCTTACTTTCCCGAACTGTTATCGAGAATGTCACTTATATCATATGGCAACGTTATTTCCAACGAAAGGACTTTACTCGTAAATTTTTGACTCCAGTTTCCATGCTAAGAGAAACGGAATGGAATGTATTAAAAGATATCCATAAGCAGATCACGTCGAAAACTGTTTCAATCATGTTCGGGCGTGTTTTTCTGAAACTTCTGAGGAAAGAAGTGGCTAAACACATTCCTTTTCCAAAATCTGACTGCGTCGATTGTATCGACGCAGAAATGGTTCTCACTACATCAATGGTCGAACTCTTATGTACCATTTCGAAGAAAATATTTCATCATTGTTCGTATGCTTCGGATGTTTGGAAGGATACGAAAATCAACTAGGTCATGAATGTATGACATATTCAAACGGACAGAGAATTTCCGAATATGGTGATTTAGCCATATTAAACATGGACTGGAATAAACTGGTTGCAGATTTTGTCAATCGAAATATCCAAATGGTAAATTACATGAATGAGATGTTTCTCAATAAGTTGAATATGAATGTGTTGATAGAAAATGCTAAACAAATGTATTCTGCTACAGATTCTTTATTGTTATTGTAAATAAAAAGTATTATTTTTCTTCTTCAAAAAAAGTGTATTTCTTATTTTTTTATTTTAAGAATAAAGTGGTAAAGTACACACACAGAGAGATAAGCACACAATTCGTATAAATGTATTATTCTCATTAAATTTAAAACCTAAGATTCTAAAAATGATAAAAAAATATGCTCAACATGTATCCATTCCTAAGGGTTTTTCTTCAAGGCTAACATGAATTTTCATATTGATTCAAAACATTGTTTCGAGTATGCTTTTTTGCTTATATGTTTCGCTCCTAAAGATGTTGAATTTAATACTCTGAAAAGTTGAAAAAAAAAAGCTGATTGAAAATAAAATAATCACCTTTTACAATTAAGAGAGAAATAAAAATAAATGATTATAAAAATAGCATTGTGAATAAGACAACAGTTTAAAAAAAAATTGAGTTCGTGTAAAGTTTAATGAATATAATATATTTATTGACATGTGTCAGTGTTCTTTCCAAGTATGCTTAGGTAATGCCATTGAAAAATAAGATAAACCGAAGTTATTGTATTAGCTTATTTAGAAATATATTTCTTTTTCTCAGCACATCTCCCCCAACCCAAAATATTGCAAACAAATACGGAGAAATAATTTGTAATCGCTGCATTTAAAAAATGTCTACGAAAAAAAAAAAGATGGGAAGTATTCGAAACTTTTTTCATCAAAACAAAGCTACAGAAAGGTAATTGATGCATTTATGAGATAGAAAGAAGTTTTACTTGTTGACATTACTAGATTCTAAGGTAAGAACACACAAAAACTCTAAGGATTGAGGAACCAGAAAGCCGAAACCATTGAATGAACTTTTAAAAGATATTTATTTTTATCGGCACATTTAAAGGAAAAATACAAAGAGAGGCCGAAAAAACATTTATAAATACTGTGTTCCCCGAATACCTTTGAAAATATAAATAAGGTAACTGAAATTTTTAAATCCAATCAAATGTGGGGAGAGGTAATCATTCCTTTTAAAAAGAGATTGTAAAGTAATATACACATCAATGGGCTTTTTAGAAAAGAGTACTGTGGTGGGTCTAACCGTTGAAGTGTGAGAAAGTTGAAACTATCCTATTAAGTCAAAAGATGTTTTCCAATCTAACAAAAAAAACCGGTGGTTAGAAAAATTCTCACGTAAAAACATTTTGAAAGAATCTTCGAGAGCAAATAAAAAGTAATTGGAACTCTCACTATGACATAGATGTAAAGAATAAGAATTTTATCTCCATAGGGTCATCAACCCATTCATAGGTATGTATGAAACTCGTGTGTAAGAATTTCAAGATTGTAACAGCTGTAAGTCGAACTATTGAAGAATAAATTGTGAAATTATCCTATTAGCTTGTAAAAATACAATTTGTCTGAGTATCTCTTTCAAAAGCACAAACAGATGTTGCGAAAAGTCCACACAAAACATACCCTTAAAGAAGACTTTGTGTGTGGGCGAATATATCAGTACAAAATAAAAGAAACTTAACAACTGGACAATGGAAGAATTTGGTTTACCTACAGGGAGATAGTAAAATCGTATTCTTTAAGTTGTGGGGAGAAAAAAAGGGGCTGTCGTAAGTAAGTTTGAAGTTATTGGAATTTTACAGCTTTTGAAGGTGGGAAAATCAATTTATCTACAGGGAGGTAGTAAAATCGTATTCTTTAAGTTGTGGGGAGAAAAGTGTGGTTGTTGTGAGTAAGTTTGAAGTAATTTGAAGGACCACTTATTAACATAGATGATGGATGTTGTATGGTTGGAAACTCCATTGCAAATGCAAGGATTTGTAAATTTCTCATACTATTTATATTGTAAATATGTTTACAATTTTACTTGCATAAAAATATTTAACTATGAATACCAAATAATTGAGATTGAACAAAAACATTTTTATATCAACTGTTTATTTACAATAAAATAATAACAATGTACAGAGATACAACAAACAATATTTCCAACAATAATGAAACTGAATTGATTAGAGTAAATGATATAGCATTAACATTTCAATGTAAATAAAGAATCCTTCCTCCAGACATATGGAATGTAATAGTACATCGTTATTTTTTTAAAAAAAATTTATTTTTTGGTTTTATTTCAAAAACAAAAACTAAGAGGTGGTCATATATCATTAACAGAATAATTTCATGTACATAATCTTTTCATAAGCAAATCAACATTTTGACAGGGTGAAGGAATGTTTCACTCTAATACAAATATATATATAAATAAATACCCAAATTTTTACAAAATATAAAAACTCAAAATTTTGAGATGTATTAATCTATAACGTATTTAACATCAGGATATTTACTCATTCATCATGGTGAATTTTTTTTCCAAGTGAAAATAACATAAGTTTGCTATTAAATTTTAAAGGGACCATATGCTAAAGTATTTATTCCATCTTGTAGAATGTATCTTTTGCTATCAAAAGAGCTCAGAGTTGACTTTTGATAAGCCACAGTTTGCACAATGTGATTGTGACTTGCTATTTTTTTAGCTTTGGCTAATCCACGACGATGACATAACAGTCTCTTTATAGTCTGTATGTCTAATTTGTTGTTGGATAATAATTTTTGAGACTCCTTTCGCCGTTTTTTTCTCCATTTCAGCACTTTTTAAAGTATACATTTTTGGTATGAGCCCAACAAATTCAAGAGCCAAACTGGATGATAACTCATCATTCATCTTGCCAAGCACTTTTTTTATTTATTTCGCAGTATAGAGGATGAGTTTGGGGATAATCGGAAGTATCGATGAAATGTAGATCTTTCTGCATATCTTCATACACGTCTTGTGATACAATTTCATAGCACATCGAATCAGTATCAGTAAAAAGTAATTTTGCATTGGTATCGTATTTTGATTTTATATACTTATAATGAAAATTATGCATAAGAATCTTAGATATGTCTAGAATGGAGAAACCAATGTACACTGCTCAAAACAATTAGGGGAGCAAGCAAAAAAGTGAAGAAAACCGTGTGAGACAGCCACGTATTGGCATACAATGCATAGTACACGCGTATCAATGCGCAATACAGAAAAAGGTGTAAAAAAATTTGGAATTAAGCTTTAATTCTTTGAAAATATGGAAAAAACATGAAAAGATGATTTAGGGCAACAATTTGGTTACATGTAAACGATAAAAAAGGTACTGTTTAGACATGATGCATGAGTTTTAATAGGGCGTGTGGTCTCCTCGAACAGCTAAGACTGCTGCACACCTGTTTGCCATGGATGCGATGAGGTTATCGATCAGACTTTGGGGAATACTGTTCCACTCCTCAAGAAGTGCAATCTCCAAGTCTCGAACAGTAGTAGGCGGCATTGGTCTCTCAGCAATGCGTCGTCCGAGCATGTTCCAAACATGCTCGATTGATTCAGGTCAGGAGAGAACGCTGGCCATTCCATACGCTGTATTGTTTCAGCTTCAAGCATGTTCTCCACCAGACGAGCTCTATGCGGTCGGGCATTATCATCCTGGAAAACAAAGAAATCTCCAATGGCTACAGCGTAAGGGATGACATAAGGTCGAAGTATCTCGTCTGCATACCTTCGGACCGTCAAAGTGCCATTCCGAATGATATGCAGGTCCGTACGTCCGCCTATGCTGATTCCACCCCATACCATCCAACCAGCTCTTCTGTATTGTGATCTTTCACGAACGAATGCGGGGTTATTTCGAGTGCCCCTGTCCCTCCATACAAGAACACGTCGGGTGTCACTCTAGACTGAATTGGGACTCGTCTGTAAACAGCACTTGGCTCCAATCATGTTGCTCCCAATCTCGATGTTCAGCAGCCCATCTTCTTCGGGCCGCACGGTGGTGTGGGGTCAACGGAATGCAGACCATTGGCCTACGTGCTTAGAGCCCTCCCTCATGAAGCTGATTACGTGCTGTTTGGCTCGACACCCTTCGTCCTGTTGCCAAGAGCAACTGTCTTTGCAGCTGCGTAGCATTCTCTGTTCTGTTTCGACGGGCTGTTAACTGTATATACCGGTCATAACTTGATGTAGTGGCACGTGGCCGACCTGCCCCTGGTCGACGTCTAACATTTCCTGTTTCTTTGAATCGATTCCACATCCTTGCAACAACACTTCTGGCGACTCCAACAGTGTCCACGACACTACGTTGTGTTTGCCCGGATTACAGTAATAATCTTAATAGTTCTATCCGGCTATTAGCTTTCCCCATGCAACCGAAAACTTCAAGAACTTTGAACTTTTCCGAACGATTGGCTCGGCGAATCAGAAGCTTTCGTCTCCAAACATGAAAATGTTAACAACCGCTCCACATCAGCCATATGGCCAGTAAAAGTACCGTAGGCACCGTAGATAATTTTATACCCGTTAATACAATGTCTTGATAATACAAATAATTTTCTAATGGAAAATGTACCTTTTTTGTATGTGTGGAAAAAACACCTACAATGAAGTAGAGGGAGCAACTTATCAACATATCAGCAGATTCGATGTTAAAAAATCTAAATTGAAGCAAGCAAAGTTTCTTAATTTTAGGTTGCAAATTCATACAAATTATACAGTATTTCTCACACAGTTATAAACATTTTAAAGTCATTCAGAACAATGTGTATGAGTGAAAAGTACTTCTCAACGTGATTGGCTTCAAAAACAAAGTATAGAAGCAAATGAAAGAATATTTAATGCGATTGCAGTTAATTTCAACACACTTCGGCAGTTTGTGTGAAAGAATTCAACCACACTTTCCAGTTACAGAATATAATGAATGGGTAGGTGACACTTGAATCATAGAATAATATTATTAATGAGTAAATTATATATTAAAAGTTGATTAAAAACTTTGAATAATAAATGCAATACTTTTTTTTTATTGCCTTTACGTTAAGTACCTATAAAATGTTGATGTACTTATAAATATTAGTTTAACATATATTCTTTTAAGTGTGTGTGAGGAATGAGGTTCCATGAAAATATTTTTTAGTTGTGGGGTTCCACGAAGACATCTTGTTCTAGGGGTTCCTTGAGTTTGAAGACCACTTATATCTGGACGATGATGACTGACCATATTAACGATGGGTAAATGGGATTGGGCCGTGGTTAGCCTAGTGATTACAGCACTGGACTCCGGACCGGAAGACCTGGGTTCGACACCCGTACCGCCAAATACCCTCCGAGTACACACGGAGTATGCGCTCGTTAAATCAGTGGGTCCGAAAGTCTTGTGGGATGAATCACGAGTGCAGGGAGCTGGAGAAAATTTCCCTCAACTTCAGTTCCATGCCTAAATTGTGGAGGTGAAGATAGATGGAGGCGCCATCTATTGTAATGTTCTATCGTCCCTTCGGGAATTTCACCGAGCTAAATCGTACTGTCACCTGTATGGTGCTCAAGCCTAAGGCCAGGACAGGCATACATCTAGCCCATTGCCACGATGAATTTCGTGGGTCTCGATCTGACTATGTCAGACAGGTGGCATGAACAACAACCCGATGGGTAAACAAAGAAATTTAAAAAAAAAACAATGATTGGGCTAAGCTACGATGTTTCAAAACGTTATTGTACAAGCTTCAACGAATATGTGAGGTACCTCTATAAAGAGTCGATCACAGCGCCACTGTTGAAGTCCACCGCAACGAACTTTCTCTATGACGCAATGCTTTATGTTAACTGCAAATTTAACGGAGAAATCCTTCTGTTAGATATAGCACTGCGAGGAACTTTTTATGTATATGTAGAATGCTGCTCTCGTGAAATGATATCTGTATTAAAATTGCTATAGGATAATCCCTGGTGTGATTATTTCTTGAACCGGCTTGTTGTAACCCTGTGAGTTCAACAGCCACTGCCTTATGACGTCACAGGTCACTGCAAGACAGAATTGTCCACGAAGAACTCAGTTATCATCTGATACCTTATTTGCGTTTATTATTTTGCTTTTTTTTAAAAAAAAGAAAACCGTTCCTCTCTTAAATTGTTTTTATTAGTGTTTATAAGAATTAAAAGTCGTTGTTTGCATCCCTTTACAAAAAATACTGGCATTGTTAACTTCTTTTTCGATTCAATCAATACAAATATAAATTTCAAGCTATAAAAAAGTGTATGACACAAATGTAAAAATAAGAAATTTTAACATATTTTAATTTTTTTATAAATTTGTATTGTGCAGTTTTGTATAGTTTGTTTTTAATTTTGTTTCATAAACATCCAGATAAGAAATAATATTTAACCCTTTATCTACCGCATTATGATTTACTGCAGTTTTTTTTTCATGAAATACCTTTTTTTAATCACTTCATTGAAAATTAAGGGATATACATAAACTAAATACTCAACTTTGCGAAATTTAATCCGTTAGAGCTAGTTAATTAATTAAAGATATTCAACTATAAAATTATTTATATACACTGTTCACTTAAAATAAACAGTCAAATCGTTTTCTAAGGTCTTCATTAACATACAAAAAAAATCGCCACTTACCTTTTGACATTAAATATTTTTCAGAACAAAAATGACAATTTACGCAATCCGCTGAAAACGCAATTTCTGCTATTAAACTATTCGCATTCCCCTCTAAAATACTCATCATAGAACCCGTGCTACTAAATATCTTGGAAGAGTGGATTTGAAAGAATATTCCTGCTAAATATATCGTCAGAGTATTTGTAAAAATGGTTGTTCTATGTAATTTTAAAGTGAGAGTGGTACTTATAAGTACGTCGATAGTTAAAGGGTTAAACCTATTTGTACGCCTCGCTTGTTATTTTCTTTAATATTGTGCATTATTTCTAGTACCCCAAAATAAAAATTCTCATTTAGATCAATTTAATTGTACATATGCATGTTTCTTCGCTAGTTCTAAACCCATTATTTTATAAGAATTCACAACACAAAATTAGATGTTAGACTTCACAATAAAACTTTTATTTGTGCATATGTCTTTCTATCTCTCCACGAGAGCTGTCACTCAGTGGCGTAACGGAGAACACTTGGGCCCCCCTGCAAAGTCAGGTTTTGGGCCCCCAAGTTGGATTTTACAAAGGGTATGGCGATAGTCAGGTTGTGGGCCCTCTAGAACCCTGCCCCCGCGATGTGGGGGTTGCAGGGGTGTACGTTACGCCACTGCTGTCACTCCTTGATTAAACCAAAGTCCATGCATAAAAGCACTTTGTGAACTTCTATATATTTTTATTTACTACGGCACGCATAACACTACAACGGCTACAATAAATTTTTAAATGATATTGCGTAGTCTCTCTGTATGTGGGTTTTTCCTACGCGTCTATTTTAATTCTGAATTAAATTAGTATTTTTCAAATGGTGGCGCTGATATCATTTTTAACGAAGATGGGAGTTTGAGACAAAAATTAATAATAATAAACACACACAGTGGCGTAACGGAGAACACTTGCCCCCCTGCAAAGTCCGGTTTGGGGCCCCCAAAATGGATTTTACAAAGGGTAGGTACGTGGCGATAGTCAAGCTGTGGGCCCTCTAGAGCCCTGGGCCCCCCGCGATGCGGGGGTGTACGTTACGCCACTGCACACACACACATGATTCGACTGAATATTATTTACAACATAATATAAAACAAGAATATTATATTCATATAAATACAACAAACAAGAATACTAAACAAGTTACTTATTATGCACAGTTGAATCCACAAGAAAAGTAGTATACATAGTATTCAAAATACACAAATAAATTGGAATTTTCTCATTTATTATTCCTTTTCGAAAGGTAAAAAACAAAATTTTGTTATAGGTCTTTTTTTTATATAAAAAATATATTTTTTGTTTTGAACCCCCATCCCTCTCTTTCCTATAATTTTATTATCTTTAACATGATACAGCTCAAAAATTCGACTATTAGGCCAGTTACACACAAGTAAATTCTTTCTTCAAAATTACCATATCATTTATTTTCACACACACACACACATATATATATATATATAACTTTTTTTTAAAAAATTATTTCGGTTTATAGTGAACTCAAATATTTAAACGCTTCAAATCTATTGTACAATTTTGGTTTCTTTTACCACACTTTTAACCTGTTATTAGACACTTGAGTTAAATTAGGCTCGTCAATTGTTGTAATGAGACCTATGGAAATGACCATTAGTCAAAATCGTCAGGGTCACTTAATAAAGAATAGAGGGGAAGCAAGTTGAGAAATACTTCAATTTACTTAAGAATGTTTAAAAACTCTTTATATATAAATCTTAAATTACCCATTACAGAGCTTTTATTAACCACCCCGGCACCCGAAGCACTTAAATTGATTCGCCCCTCCCACGCTATTTCCAGAGCATCCCCTTCCTTCAGTTCTTACCTTACCAATTTTGGTTCGAGGTGGTCCTTTAGTTCTCTTAACTCTTTCCCCTTTCTGTGTTTTTGTTCTTCGGAAAGTCTTTCCGTTATCCACCACCTATGAACCCTTAGTATCATAGACAGGCAACCTGCAGCCATAAGGAAAGGATAGAGGCAAGGTTTTGACACTCTTGTTCTTTTCTTACCTTACAACATCGCGAACCACCCACCCTTTTATAAATTAATGAAATCGTTTGCAATTATATTATAGAGTACACATTATTGTATGAACTACTTTCAACTTGTTAATTATCATCTTTTTCAACGCTTATCGCTTTATTATCTTGTACTTTTGACATTCCTTATTCTTTGTTGAGTCATTGTACTTTTACAACAATGGTTTTCTTGAAGCTTTGATCATTGCAAAATCATTAAGGACACCATTATAATCAATTTGAGTGCATAACAACATCAAACTGTTAGCTTTTCTTTTTCCATATAGTAGATCTGATTTCAGTCTCTACTCTCTTAAGGACAGAAAAGCTTCTCTTATAGCCACTGGCGTAGCTTGCGCTGAGGGGTGCTCCCGTCTCAAAATTCCTTCGAGGCACTTCTTTAGATAAGGAAGCCCTGTTAGTGAGATTGTAGTCACATATGTCGGGGCCACTGGGGCTTGGGGGCATCGTATAATTGATACAGCTGTTACGGTGGTAACTACGCCCCTGCTCATAACTTACTAAGCGGTGGCATTTTCGCTCTATAACTTAATTTTTTTTCCCCTCCCTTTTTTTTTTTTGCCCTCCAATTTTTGGCTCCTCCAAATCTTTTACGCCTCAGGCATGTGCCTAAGCAGAAAAGTGGCCCTGCAACCAACCGATACTCCATTTTTCTTTTATTTTATTTATCCTATTTGTCCCTCACCGTGTCACTTGCGCCCATACATTCCTATACAATAAATGAATGCTTTAAAGCTAAAATTGGGAGATCAACATTTAAAGTGCAATTGAAAATCGATTAACACGAAACTGAGGGGGACTTAAATATTTTTTCGTATTAATAGAATTTCGTGTTGAAGGATATTGCAAAAAAAGAAAAAGCATATATTCATTATACGTATTAGAGTGCATTTTGTTTGCGTAAAGCTCTGGCTGAAATTTACTCCATTCAAACATTTCCGTCATTTGCTCTATATTTTAATTATTATTGAAAATGAAAAAATAAAAAAATTTAAAATAGAAAAAATAGAGAGCGAACCCCAAACTCACTGATTTTTATTCACACGGCGATGTACTCGTCGCCGAATTCTAAAGCCAATTGATGAGAAATTAGATGTTTTTGTGTTTCGCTTGTAGAGGTGGAGGGTGAAAGTATAGCTTAGATCAGGCATACCCAACCCGCGGCCCATTTGGAGACTTTTTGCGGCCCAATTGAAGTTTCTATATTATTTTAGATGTTTGCGCTACAGACGGTTAAATCGAAAATATCGTGTTTTAACCCACCCCCACCTCTCCCCGTGCTGTTCTTACCGAAATAATTTTTTTTCCTTCGTTTGATTTCCAAGCAATTGTAATAACAGGTATTGATGGATGAAGGAAAGCAGATGAGCGTGGGTATGTTATTCCTCTTTCAACGAGAACTTAGTTGAGAGTGAGTAGTGTATTTAGTTCTATTTGTCAGAGAAATAATTTATGCCTATATTTTTAAGTTCAGATTAGTAGTCTTTTTCTTGTTTTATTTGGCAATGAAAGAATCCGATGATGGATTTAATGAGTTGCCTCAGAACTGTAAGACCAGCTAGTAGAAATGTAAGATAATTACGGCAGTAGAATAAAAATGTTTAATATTTTAACCTTCTGAAATTATGTAACTTTTTCATTTTATGATATATTTTAATCACGGTGCAATAATTAATATCATACAATAAGAAACTAAAAATTTGGCTATCGAGTAGAAAAAAAAACTTTTTTGTCAAACAGTGTAATAATTACAATGCTGCTCTTTGCTTAAATGCCTTTTTGCATTTGAAATAAAAATTTTGAAAATCTAAATCAATTTTATGCAAACATACTGTAACACAAGTATAAAATGTGAAGATGTTACGCACATAGTTGTTATACTACGTAACCTCAGATGGCAGCATAAATCTACTGTAGATAAGAACCTTTTATGTTAAGAGATATTCTTCCACCAACAAGTGCAATCGATCGACTTCCAACTTTGTTGTGATTGTGATCCAGTAAAATACAAAAACAAGTGTCACATTAATTGTACGGTAATAAAATATTTTGAATGTTGTACGATAGTAAAATATTTTGAATAATTTGTTTTATTTTGATATGTGCGGCCCACCTCAGTTTAGTAAATTGTTACTTGGCCCACCAACCGATTTGGGTTGGGCACCCCTGGCTTAGATAAACAAAACTGGCTTATGTCAGAGGATATTCCCATGATATTTCAAAGCCAAGTTAGCCGCCACGCCTCCTTGCCGCATTCTCTCAACCAATCAGGAGACTCTCACTCATCAAGGCCCATCCACATCAGGCCACATCCAACATTTTCGATATGGGATGGAGGAACACTTCGCGTTCCATTTCCCAGTGACGACCAGCGACCAGCCTCCTTTCTAATTAACGTGAACGATCTCTCTTTCATTTTACATAAAACTTATATCTCGACAGCCTGGCTATAGTTTTTCGTATTGTTTTTCATTCCCGAAAGGGAAATATTTTGGGGTGAAGCGATTTTTGTTTCATGTGAAGAGGAAAAAATGCATGAAAATACATAGTAATTTGTTGGGATCATTGGCGCACACGAGGGGGATCCGGACCCCCAAAGCCCTTGATATGTTTTCCAATTGATTATAATTCTAAGTACATAGTACGTAAAATTTATCTAAGTATTTGTTATTAATGATTAATTTTATTGATTTAGTCTAATTATTTATTCAATAATTAGTTTTTGCTTTGTTTTGTTCCCGAAAATCGACAAAACCAAAAGAAGCATGATGCAAGAATGGTGAACTTTCGACCCCGGACCCTCCCTTGAAAAATTCCTGTGTGCGCTAGTGATTGGGACTGTTGTATTATTTCTTGTAAACTGGTATTTAATCTTAAGCATTTTCGCGTTAAACGTATTTGTCTGTATATTTTAATACATTTTCTGAAATAAAACAGAAATAAAATTTAAAGATCAAAGAGGATTATGTCTTACTTATATATATATATATATATATATATATATATATATATATATATATATATATATATATATATATATATATATATATATATATATATATATATATATATATATACAGGGACGTCTTAAGGCAAGGAGAAACTGGGCTCATGCTCACGATTGTAAGTCCTGCACATCAATTGGCTACATGTGATGACCGTCGTCCATGTATAGGTCTACCACCATACACCATCATTATTCCTTCAGTCAAAAGGCGGCAGACGGCTTGTGTGATTGTTAGTCCTGCACATTTATTTGTTTCGAGTTGTTTTTTATGGGTGATTTGTGGGGCCTAAATTTGCGCAGGGGCCCAGAACCTACTATCACGTTGGGACCCAGGGCTTTTGCGTAGGGACCCAGGGCCTATATTTATGTAGGGACCCAGGGCCTACTTTTACGTAGGGGCCAAGGCTTACTTTTGCGTTGGTGCCGAGATCCTCAAGAAGTTTTAAGACGTCCCTAGGCACCATTAATATTTTTTAGAATGTATTAAACTCCAAAATCGGTTCATTGTACTTGTACCCATTTGTACCGAAATAATTCGCTACAAAGCCAAACTATAAACATTGTTTTTTTATATTGTAAGGGGAAAGGCTTTTCGACCATTGAAATTCAACCGTTTTTTTTATATTGTAAGGAAAGGCTTTTCGACCATTGAAATTCAATCACTTTTTAAGTACGATTTTACAAAACATAAGTTATAACTGTTGAAAAAATAAATATTAAGCGAACAAAATTCAATTTCCCCCGGAAAAAAAATATTTTTTAACTGTAAAAATCACAGTTTGAGTATGATGATTTAATAGTTTAGTGTATAGCATCGGAACTAGAGATTGCAATACCGTGATACGGAATGCCAGTATTTTGAGCCATTTACACAATTTTGTAATACCGGTATTCTCAAAAAAATAATACCGGTAATTACCGGTATTTACTAGAACTTTTTTTTAGTTGTTCACTATATGTTCAGGGATCTCCAACATAGCAAAATAGTATTCATTCTTGTTTTTATGTCTCCCTAACGGGTGAAATTAGTTGCACTGTGAATATAAAGTTGCATCGTACAATCAAGAGGAAGTAATTACATCCAAGGAGGAGGGACAAAACTATTCTATTACAGTTCAAAGAAGTACTGAGGAGTATTCGTAATTTGCGTTCCAGGATTAATGACAATACAATTGAAGCATTATGATTCTTAAGATCACATATTGCAAAAATTTGTAATAGTACCAGAGACTGAATAATGACATTTACACTTTTTTTGTGATTTAAAGAAATAAGATGTTCCTTTGCTTTTTTGTCCTTCTTTACATACTAGTATAATTTATAAGTTAAAAATTATTTTTTCGTGATATTTATACTCTAATAAAACTGACAAATAAAACAAAGAAACGCCTGTGTTTCCTTTCTTTTCCTGAAACTTTTACTACCGGTATTGAACTTTTGGTCCGATAATGCAATCCCTAATTGGAACTCATTATTTCGGAAAGCTTTTAGCATAGCAAATAAATTAAAAGTAAAAAAAAAAAACCTTTTTTAAATCAACCTTTTTATTTAAATGCACTGAAAAGAATGAAATAAGTTTTTCATTTAAAACTTTTTTTATTATCAACATTAACGTCATTACACAATTTATATGATAAAAAAGTTTGACGCGAGATTTAAGTACTCGTATTTACTGAGTTTGAAAACTTTAAAAATTAAAATCAATCGGATCAAACTATTTAATCAACTTGTTTATTTACACAGGTAAATATCTCGCGATAAGCTTCTATATCATAAAAATTGTGTAAAGACGTTGTAAGCTGATAGTAAAAAAAGTTTTAAAGGAAAAATTTATTTCATTCTTTTTAGCGCATTTTAATAAAAGCTTGTTTTTATATAAAAAAGTTTTTTTTTTACTTGTAATTTATTTTTTACTTATTACTGTATCGGTGTCTCAGTCTGTACAACGCAGCATTGTTGAAAGGTCGTTTGCCAATTAACTTCGCCAAACCCGTGACTTTTAACATCCTTTTATAGTGAGTGAGTGAATATTAACGTCCCCCTGTTCAAATACACGAGGGCTTTTGGCGACGGACCACTAATTTTAAACCATGGTCAAGTGACGTGGACGACACCTCAGCTGACACCCCCCTCTCCTAACTGCCATACCAACGGGAGGACGTTTGAGCTCTCGACAGACGCGCATCGCTCCACTACACGGCGGCTCTTTAGGGGTACTGGGCTCGAACTCGTGACAAGGCTACCCATGATCCGATACCTTGACCACTCGGCTACCGTGGCCACAACATCCTTTTATAAGCTTCACTTGCATGTAACGGAATCTTCGAATTCATTTTCTACCCAGTTTAAAAGGTCATTCAAAGGTATGAGCTCGAATTTTACCCACTTTAAAAGGTCAGATTAATTCTAAATTTTGCTCACTTGTCCAGGACCGATGGCAATACAATAATTTCATAATTTTATTCCATTGTCCTGATCAGGTTCTTCAGGATTAACGATTTCCCATTTTTAGATCACATTCCGCATCTGGCAACTCATTTTAGATCCTATTTTCAGACTTGGCGGTTTATTCCAGATTTGGCGACTAAAAGATTAAGTTACAACTTATTTCGATTAATTATAAAAGTATGTTTTTTTTAGATTTTTAAAAACTATAATAATTTATTTTTTGTATAAAATCGCGTTTTTTATTGAAGATTTTATTTATTTATTTTTTGTTTTGAGGGCTTCTCACATCGATTGCAAGCAAAGGTAATTTTTAAACAAAAAATGTAACAAAAATAATGCATAGATAAACTTTCGCAAAAGGGATATCAAACGAAAAACACAAACAATTTTTTAAAATCAATAATTTTTAAGCAACTTTTTCAACCTTCGTACAGATTATGGATAATATTATTCTATACACGAAAAAAAAGTTTCGTGTGATTATCTTTATAAATGACGAAGTTATTAAATTTTTAATTAAAATTGTTAGTGTTTTTTGAAAAATCTTAAAAAAAAAAAAGGTTTTCGACATT
Source organism: Trichonephila clavipes (assembly GCA_019973935.1). Classification (NCBI taxonomy): domain Eukaryota; kingdom Metazoa; phylum Arthropoda; class Arachnida; order Araneae; family Nephilidae; genus Trichonephila; species Trichonephila clavipes. Next base: position 61,699 of record BMAU01012552.1, read on the forward strand.
TTATTTTTTAAATGACCGAGATTCTAAAAGAGAAAAGCATGATCTATTTTAGTGTAAAATAACAATTCCTTTACACGAAAAGAAATTCATACGGATAATTGAGAAATCATTTTCATAAAAACGTATCAATTTTGACTCATTTTAAAAAAAATCGTAAAAAATACAATTGTTATTATTTTGTAAAAAAAAGTTATACCGTGTCGTGGCGGAATAAATGATCTTTCTGATTATATAATTACTTTCTTCCTGAGTTTCATAGAAAAAATTAGATCGCTGTTTTAAAAACTTCAAAACTCAGAAAAAAATTCCCTCATCGTTCTTCAATTTGAATGACGGAGCACACGGAATAAGCAGACTACAGGAGTAAAACACAATTATGCCTTTTAAGTTTTTAAATTATATCTATTTTAAATAATTGCAAAATCGGAATATAAATGGTCGAAACATGCAGTGTCATCCAAACTAAACGTATATACAAAATTTCAGCTCAATCGGTTGAAAATATCAGCTTCAAAATTGAGTTGCAAGATTCCACCGGAACAAATGACACAGCAAGTTAAATAAAAGCCTCTAAAAAGAACAGTCATGTCTTATCTACCGCTCTTGATGCCCTAAACCAGATGCCGGCAATCTTTTGAGTCAGAAGAGGCAAAAATTACAATTTATAAAATTTCAAAACTTTTATACAGCCACAAAAATTTTTTTTGTCAACAATAAATAGTATTTGCATAAAGTTTTTTGATAAAAAAAAACTAATCTATTTATTCATAAGAAAAATATCTATTTATTCATATGTAAGTAGTGTTTTTCACAACAAATTAGATAATATATATATGGCATTATTAGATAATTACTTATTATTTAAGTAAAAAATTGAAACAATTAAACATTTAGTTACAACACTAACTTGTACTTACTAACAAACAATTGAGCTAATAAATTCAATGGGAGCGATGGCTTTTCATGGTTATTCAAGAAGAAAATTTAAACTTTACTTCAGTATGTAACTTGTACATAAAAATAAAAAAGAACAATAATATACTTCTGAGCAAACGAATTCAATGGGAGCGTTGGCTTTGCATGGTTTTAGAAAGTTAGGACAAATTTCACTGATATATAACTTGTTTTAAACTTCAAACACGACCTTAAATTTTCATTTGTTAGTTTGCTTCTTACTTTTCTTTTAATAATATTCTCGCAAGAGAACGCTTGCTCGCACGAATATGTCGATCCGAAGATAGTCAGCACTCCAAAAAAAAAATGTCAACTTCTTCACCTCACTGTAACTATCTGGAAGACTATTCCATACGTCGAATATAAGTGCCTCAACTCGTGGCATTTATTTTAAAGATGTCATCTTTTGTTGCATTACGTATATACACATTTTTCTGGACCTCCAACTCTTCTAATTTGCGTTTCAACTCTGTAAATTTTCCGCTCCACAAAGCTTTTCTTTTTAAATCGATCAGTAGCATTTCTAGAGATCCAGTATCAATTCCAAATGGCTCAATGTGGATTTCGTTACTATTTGTGTTGAGAGGATTTACTACGAATGCTAGAGTGGTTTTGAATAGCTTAAATTTGTCAGAAAGTTCATCCTTAATTTTTTTATAACTGTGCTGAAGTAATTCGTGTCAACAGTTGCACTGGTTTTATCGCGATATTGCTTTATAAATTGAAAATGAAGTAATTTACCTCTCTGAATATCTTCTGCAAAAAGAATTGATTTTTCATCGAAACAAACCAATTCTTCTTCCTAAACATAGACTGGGTTTCCCTTTTCTTGCAGTTTTAGATTCAGCTCATTTAATTTCGCTGTGATCCACTATAAAGTAAAATTTTTGCAACCATATGTCGTTCTCTAATTCAGGGTGATTAATGTCTTTTTCATTGAGGAATGTATTTATTTCTTTCAAGCGCAAAGCAAAACGTTTCAACACCTTACCTTTGGAAAGCCATCCCACTTTATTATGAGAAAGGAGGTCGGAACACTAGTCTCTATTTCGTTTAAAAAATTTTTTTAACTGACGATGGTAGAGTGCTTTTGACAAGATGCTGTTAACAATCTTGATTACCAAATTCATAACCTCAACTCTTTAGGCCTAAAATGTTTGGGCACAAAGTGCTTGGTACATTATGCAGTGAAACGAAAGAATTTCGTGGTTAATTTTGCTCTGACAAATCGTTGTTGCCCCTTTATTTTTTCCTGTCATACTTCTAGGTCCATCAGTTGCTATTGAAACTATTTTATTTAAATCGATCTTATTGTCTTCAAGGCGTTTTTGCACGGCATTCGGAATATCTTCTTTAATTTGTCCTGAGAGCGGTAGCAATTTTATTTCTTCTTTTGAACCCAAGGGCAACTTGTGCCCTGCCTTTTATGTCGTAAGACTGATAGATAGCAAGTGATAAGGCAGAAGAAAGTTGAATATCTTCCACCTGCAAATAGGTTACATTTGAAGACATTTCAGCTATTCTATCTTGTACTGTTTTAGCGGATAGTGGTATATCTTTGATTTTTTCAAGTTTTCTGGTTTGCTTTTGAAATCCCGAAACAGCTCTTCAGATGCACGGAAGAAGCAATCTTTGTCATACTCACCATCTGTGAAGGGTTTGCCTTTTTTGCAATTTCTAGTGATACCACTAAGCTTGCCAGATTAACATTACTTGTAGATTGCGACCAGTTACTTAACATGAAACTTGATTGCTCGTTTTGTTCTTGGAGCTCGTTGACAGCTTTTTTTCGTTCTTCGCTGGCTGGATATTTACTAGCAAACTGAGTATGTTTTGTAGTAGTGTCTCTCTAAATTTGATTTCTTATTGTGTGCGTGTTTTTAGTGGCAAATGAGACAAGTAGGAAGGCCATCTGAGTTGCATATGAAAGCCAACGACTCCATCCAATCACGACTGAATTCTCGATCCTCTTCTTCAGTTCTCTTTTTTTCCCCTAGAAGCCATACTTGCAGGGAAGCTGTAATAAATTTTTTTTAAAATTATTATTTAGGGGTATCCAAAACACACACACACAGCAGATGACACAAGTTTTGCAATTATTTACTATGTCAACGTATACCTACGTAAATACATACGCGAAGCTGGGCATAATGAAATATAATTTATCAAAAAACATATTGCAACGATATTTCCCAATTAAAAATACTTACATAAATAAAATAAATAATTCTCTAATAAATTAATTATTAAAATGAATCCTTTAGACAGGAAGCACTGTTTGTCTCACTGTCTCACGTACTGATCGATTATAAGTACATAGTTTCGTCGCATCTGTTATCGCCTCCCATGTGCGGGGTGATCGCCGACAGGTACGAACGGACTTGTCAAAACGTGTTTATCACGGCGTGGTCTGAACATTTTAGTTTTTTTTTTTAATTTTGACAAATATTACATACTTAGTTAACCGAGTGGAGGTGTTATGCCCAGTTATGCCGAAATCAACGAATATATATATATATATATATATATATATATATATATATATATATATATATATATATATATAAACATATAAACAATCTAAAACTGCAAATACCTACCTACTTTGATCCTCAGAGTTCAAAAATAAGTTTATTAAATAACAATTAATAGGTACTTGTACTTATAATTATTATTTTAACGCCAATTTTTAAATAATTAAAGCTATAAAATAGATAAAATAAAATAGGTAATTTATTAAATATATGTATTTAATAAAAACATTTTCGCGGTAATATCCAACAGTAGTACTTTGTTTCTTTTTTGACAATTCTTATTGACTTCAAAAAAGTAGTTAGGTATCTTATATTTGGAAAAAAATATGTATAATATGTATTTTAAAAATATAATTCTTATTATGTTATCTACCTTTACTTCGGGTTTATTATTATTATTATATATGTACATACATACCTTTGAGAAGATAATTCGCTTCTAACTCTTCTACTTGAAACAACAAACTATACGTCACAGCAAAAGCACTGGTGAAGACGTAAAATTGTCTTGCGTCGAAAGAGAATTAGTCTACATAAAAACATCCGACGACGGCGTCTGTGATTGTTTTTCGTTTGCATCAATTTTCAAACACTTGTTTCCTTTTGTCACATGAAGGATTTCAATTCTTCTTATGAATTTTCAATTTATCTAAGAAATCTAATTAACTAATTAAATGCGATATCATTGAGAACAGTTAGATCATCAATTGTATCGTACTCCCGACCGAGAACGAGCATTAATATGTGTAGGAGAAGGCGGTGTAATCAGTTTTATTACGAACCATTCTGTGAAGAGGGAAGCCAAAATGTTGTATTAGCATTGTTCTAATATTTAAGAGAAGTATTTATGTCTCAGCCAATAATTGAATTTGCCTAAAATTAAAATTTTTCACAAAATTCTATCTTGAAAAAACATTGTTAATTTCCTCGCAAAAGCGGACATAAGCAGATATAATTTTAATCCGCTGAAAAAGAACGATTTTAAGCTCTCTCTCTCGATAGCTTTTATTATCATATATCGTATCTTCAAAAAGAGAACTGTGTTTTGTGCATAATAATTTTTACAGTTTGCGTTACAGTGGTGCCTGTGTCAGTTTGAGTATTTGGAAATAATTTCTTAACTTCTTTTTCTAATGACGATGATTACTGATCAAGGCGGGGGGAAGGGGCAACCTCTGTTGGAGTTTTGGAATGAGAGCACTGATAGAGATTTTGCTCCGAAACAAAATCACGGACTACGTAAATATTAAAAATTGGGTAATTGGCATTCCAGAGAAAACGACAGAAAGCGATTGCATGTTTTTTACCTAATTTTAAGCATTATACGCGGCGCTGCAAGTCCAGCATGCTTAATTAACAAACAGGTTCGAAAGAAATGCAAGCTTTGTTGTCATTTAGTGGCACCTGACGCGTGGAGCAGTGCTCGAAAATACATCCCACACAAGAACCTCTACGCCAGTACCATTCATAATTTCCACGATGGTACAAAACAAAGAAGGAAAATTTTAAATTTGATTTGATTTAAATTTGAAAATTCAACTCAAGTCACAGATTCTGGAATGATGTTGATTTGGTGTCCGCGTTTGAGGTTAACTGTAAGTGAGCATTTTTTTCAAAGAAATTATGTACAAGTAGTTACGGTGGTTTATACGAATCCTGAATGATTTGATGTTTTTGGTCTTATGCGCAATTGTTAAATTTTCTACATTCAACAGATTCATATTGTTCGATTTTGAAAAATTGAATGGAATTATTTTGAATGAATTTTTACAGAGTAATAATATTAATGGCTTTGCGTGTTTCATTGTTCGGCACCATAGCATACACAAGTAAGGCTTCTGTAAAAGAATTTGGTATTTCAATTTAAACGTCCAAGACAATTTAAGGGATTTACTTTTTATAAAGGAAACAGGATTTTAACATTATCAAAAAACTTTGATTAACTCATATAAAATAAATATAATACCTGAATTTTCTTCATTTTTCCTATTTCACTTTTGTAAAGAAATGTAAAATGAAAATTCCGTTGATATTGATAGTAAAAATTACTCATTGTTACATTTTTAATAATACATGTGTGTTTGACATAATATATAATGAATATCAACATCCTTACTAATATTATAAACGTGAAAGTTTGTGTGGATGTTTGGTAAATTTTCACGCAAAAACAATTGATTGGATTTTAATGAAACTTTATAATAATGTAGCTTATACATCAGAATAACACATAGGCTATAATTTATAAAGATATTGTGTGAAGTGTCCAAAATATAACGATAATTGTCAAGTAAGTAGGAGAAAATTCTGCCATCTGCAAAAAAGCCCACGACAGCATATATCTTTTATGTGTGAGCAAAACTTTGCATTTTGTTTGTCTATGCCAGGCGCCAGGAACTCCGAAAGCTTGAACAGGTGGAGTGTGAGGCTGATTACAATTGTAACATAAAATAAATACAATTAAAAGTAATATAAACGTATTACACTACCAGATATAAATTATTAACACTATTTTAAGCGTTCATTACACAAAATTTGTAACAATATGTTGCTTTTGCTGAACAGAGATCAGCTTAAGAAGGTGTTTTCAAATATCCACCCACAAGAGAGTTACGGGGACTTATAGATAAAAAAAACCCTTTTTATGAGCTATTAGATCTACAGACTTAAAATTTAACAAACAAGGTTTTTTTATTCAGCTGATATATGTAAAAAGCTTTTTTTGTTTAATTTGTAATTCACGTAAAATTAACTCATTAAAAACTTCTTTATCCTTCAAACTGTATTGTTTAATTTTTCAATTCACCCGTGAGAAAAACGGGTATAACAGCTCTAGTAAAAAAATATTTTTTAAATTTCATACAAACAATGTAGAAGAATAAAACAAATAAAAATACGTAACAAATTTATTTGCATTCAAAAGAGAATAAACTAAAATTGAAAGGAAAACAATATCAATATAAGGCAGATTTGTGAAAATTTTCTCTCTTATTTCTTAGATTTCACATTGAATGATTCCCTGTACAACACACCACTAGCGACTCCTTGTGATTTTGATCCTTTTAATTAAGTTTTTTACCACACGCGGGTATCTTATGGCTAGTATTTTCCATAAAAAGCGTTGTTTCGGAAATAAGTTAACATTGCAAAAAGGTTTTCTAGACAGGATAAAAGAAATTCGTATTTTAATTTACCGGTTCTGTGTGATTTTGTGTGAATACCCAATAAAGGATTTTATTTAAATATAATTAAATAATACTATAACTTTAAAAATACCTTTTTATATTTCGAAACAACTGGATACTAGTTCGGAAATACAAAATAGGTTTGACGGAAAAGCCAAGCTGAGTATAAAAGCAAATTTTCCTGTAAATTAGTGTTCATACAGTTGTCTATTCTGAGGTTTCCGTTCATATATTCCATTTTGGTGTTGAGCGCTTGTGTAAAACGCATTGAAAAAAAATGGGGGGTTACGTAAGCGTTATAAAAATTTATTTTTGATTCCGATGTTTCAAAAACGTATTCTAATTCACTATTGTATTGTAAGTCAATCAGCTCCATTTGGAGATATTCTAGAGCTGACTCGACATTGAATTGAAAGAGATATTAATATATTTCCAATAACTTTTTATATTTATCTAAATTAAAGAAAGAAGAAATATATACTGAAGAAACAACTAAACTTGTTAATTCAATGCCGAAACGACTTCAGGAGGTTCTCGAAAGACGGGGTTATCCAACCAGCTATTAAATAGCTCATTATTCTTTTTAAATATTTTTTATAACTTCTACTAAAACAATGAACGCAGACTTTTTCTACTTGATTTTTTTAGGTATCACTACAAATCTGCCTTTATTTTAAAAGCTATGAAAGCAAACCAAATTTACTTTTGTTATTATCATTACTTGAAATAAACTTGTAAAGGACAGTTTTTGTGGAGATTTTCTCTCACTAGATGGCTGCACCTGTCAGCTATTTCCGAATCAGCGAAACGTGCTATGGGCAAGATAGCCAAGTTAATTCTATTCAAATACATGTTAAACTAAATAATAATTGTTAAACTTATTTTATATAAATGCACTTAATTTCTGCTAATTTTTAAAATGATCCTCATAATTTATATTTTTACTTCTGTACTTGTATCGATTATATTATGCTTAACTGCAACATAACTGTATAAAATACGAAAAACGTGGCATTTATGCACAACGTGTAGAGATAGCTTTGCCGCGGTTGTTGAACGAACACGCAGAATAAAATTCCAGTAGATATTGATAAAGTCTGAATAATGAATTCAATTAAAACTCAACACACTTGAGTATTTATTAGAGTGCTATGAAACAAGCACCTAACAAACTAAATAAAATATATATTTTTTAAAAAAATTTCAGATTCCAGTTTAAAAAAAATTTTTTTTCGCTGTTTTTGTAAGCAATGGTACGTACGTGAATGCAGACTTTTTCTAGCTAGTGTATAACTGAAACATCTCAGTTAGTATTATACTGTGCAAAATGTATTTTTTTCGTAGTAAATGAAAAAGTTTATGTTTTTAGTATTTTACTTCATTATTTTCCCAATAATCATAAGTCAAAATTATTTGACGGCACGTCTATACCTTATTAAACATTTCTTTACAAGAAATGGGACGTTGATCCATGAAGGTTCGCCACCCCTGATCTAGGCAAATAGATGAGATGCGTGTATCAGACACAGAAAACTATTTTAATTTTTTTTTAATGTCGCCGGAATTTTTCGATAATTTACTATCAATAGTTATATATCTAAAAGGGATATTATAGATATAATATTCAACTAAAGGAGATAGATTGGCTTTAACTCCAAGGTTTATACAAATTTCTTCAAATGTGAATTAATTAGTTCAGAAATTTTTGATGCTCTTACAAATGTTTATTTACAATATTTAAATAAGAATATTTCATGTTTAAAGCAACTTCTTACTTACTGTATTGGTGGAAAAATTGAATTTTTGTCTTGTAACAAAGATTCAAAAAAAGAGAGAACATTCATTATTTTATGAAAGTTATCAAATTAAAAACGCAAATTAAGTTAATTTTTCTGAACATGCATCATTACACTGCTGATGATGCATGTTTCTATTGGATATAGATACATAATTAACTCTAACATGCACTGAATTTTTGATAAAAGTAATGCACTAGAGGGAAATAATTACAACTAAAGAGTGTTTTTTTTTTCCCAGGTATAGAAGTTTAAGTTGGTATTACTTTCCAAGATGGCGACCGATTTAACAGCTGTCAAGTGATTTATTCTCAGTTTGGTTTGGCAATTCATCAAAACGATCATCAAGCAAGGCGTAGATTCGTCGAATGCGCCCAAAACGAGATTGCCGTTGTTCCCGATTTTCATAAGCGAATTTTGTTTAGCGATGAAGCGCACTTCTGGTTGAATGGCTACGTCAACAAACAAAACTGCCGCATTTTGAGTGAAGCTAATCCACAAGTGTATGTCGAAACACCGTTACATCCAGAAAAACTGACTGTTTGGTGCGCTTTATGGGCTGGTGGAATCCTTCTTCAAAAACGATGAAGGCCACAACGTTACAGTCAATGGTGATCGGTATAGAGCCATGATTACTAACTTTTCATTCCTGAATTGAACAATCATGATGTCCATGAGCTGTGGTTCCAACAAGACGGCGTAACATGTCACACAGCTCGTGCCACAATCGATTTATTGAAAGACACGTTTGGTGACCGCCTAATTTCACGTTTTGGACCTGTGAATTGGCCTCCAAGATCTTGTGATTTAACACCGCTAGACTATTTTCTGTGGGTCTATGTAAAGTCATTGGTCTATGCGGATAAGCCTCAAACGCTTGACCATTTGGAAGACAACATTCGCCGTGTTATTGCCGATTTACGGCCACAAATGTTGGAAAAAGTCATCGAAAATTGGACGTCCAGATTGGACTACATCCGAGCCAGCCGTGGCAGTCATATGCCAGAAATCATATTTAAAATGTAATGCCACAAGATTATCTTTCCAATAAAAAAAATGATGTCAATCGAATAATACATCGTTGTTTTATTGCAATTTAAAGTTCTATACCTCTAAAAAAACACCCTTTATTTTAAATGACCTTCACAAAACTATAATTATTGAACAAGAGCTGGTACATATTAATAATATTGAACATTTTCTCAAATAAAGGGTATCCAAAGTTTTAAAAAATAGGAGGTACATATTTTGCACCACCACACTTCAAGCAGCATGATAGTTCTTGAAACATGATTTTTTCTTCGCAAGGAACAATGAAACTTTGCAGAAACAACACATCCATTCTGTATGAACTTGGAAAAATAAATAAATACACTTCATTTTATACTGTTATTCATTTTATAAATTAAAATATTTTCAATTTTTCCTAATCTAGTGCTGTAAGTTTAATTTTAGTGTAGTCCTAATTTACCTAATGCTAGTTTTAATTTTAAAAATTCAATTCTTTACATGATTTTTTTACCTAGTTTTTATTTAGTCAACATATGTAATAAGCAGAGGCGGTTTAAGGCGTGGACGGTGTGGGCCACTGCCCAGGGCACATAGGGCCTTGCGCCTCAAAGCCGAAATAAATTAAACGAAAAGTAAGAAAAATCCAAAAGTGCATGCCAAATGGGCTTTTTATAATTAATAAATTAGAAAATTCTCAACTCTATCAGTTTTTCTTCATAAGATATCGGAAAATTGATCTCTATACATTTTTTTAAAAAAATATTCTATTTATCGGTACATGAAACTATATGAACAAATAATTCGTGAAAATATTGTTTTCCATTTTCTTTCATTAAAAATTCCTTAACTTTGTAGTTTCCTCTTATATTTAGTCTGGCAATAGTTGAAGTTAAGCTGCTATCGCGGGGAGTCCCCGGTCAGAGACGGGGCATAGCTCGGGACTTTACATCATTAGAAAGCCAATTAAAGTACCGCATGCAGACCCAGTCTCGCTTCCTGTTTCTATATCATATTAAAAATTTTAAAAGTATTTGATGTAAGAATAAATAATAGTGGTACTAGGCATTTTTCATGATTTATAAATCATGACAGGTTTAGGCACTAAGAGAGAGATACAAGGAGAAAACAGGAATGTGGAGCAGCAAAAAGAAAAGTGGAAAGAGTTGTATCCAACCAGGTTTAAAATTCAGGTATGATGGAATTTCTCGGTCATACTGAGACTGGCAGTACAGAATCAAATTAATCTGTTCCTTCGACTTCTCAACAACATTTATCCGTATTCGAGTCTCTGTTGAATTTGGAAGTTACTCCAGATGCATCGACTATTGATACCAAACGAGGAAAATCGGAAAATAGAAATAGGATCAAAAGTTTGCCAATAGTAATCTGACGCTGAAATTTCTGTGCTCACGTTGAGTAACATTAGTCACAATCAAGAAGAGATTGAGATTA
>BMAU01012557.1:0-15724 GCA_019973935.1 Trichonephila clavipes
TACGTATTATGGTGTTATTTGAAACAGGCTTAAATAAATTTGTGAAAATTATGCAAAGGGACTTTTATAACTGGGCATAAATAATGTTATATTCTCATACATACTAACAAATGAAATAGAGTGAGTAATAACACATCACCTCAATAAGCTTTTTGTGGGAATTTCCAAAAAGTAATAAATAGCAATTCTCATACACTAATAGCCTCATGGAAGAAGAAAGCTGAAATGTGATATTAAAAATAAAATGAAGGACTATTCATTTTTTTTTTTGCTATGGCGTTTCCGCATAAAGTGGTTGAGATCATGCGCATCCTGTTTTACAAGTAAATTTCAAAATGAAGAAGCCCAAAATAAATCGAGGTAATGGAGTTGAGCAAAAAATAAAAGGGTCAGGAGTTTTGTATTATAATAATTTAATGTATAGCCATCCGTTTAAAAAAAAGTAGACACCATAAGATTTAATGCAAATATCTAAATGTATTGTATTGTATTAAACGTAAACTATTCCTTATATCCACATTATACTTTTTGTCAAATTGCGGGTAAAATACAATAGTATATAAATGCTGAGGAAAAATATTTTTTAACAATATAAGGAGCAATATTAACCGAGACTCAAAAGAGATCAATGAGAAGAGGAAATGTTTTTTAATAAAATTGTGGGAAATTTGTAAAAAGAGAGAAAAGAAAAACAATCACACACACACACACATTTAAAAATAGATATGGTTACATTCTACTGTAAAGTAATAAGAAAATGGGTAAAAGTTATCTACATCCCGCTTTGGCTTCAGCTGCATCCCGCGGTAAAGAGGAACAAAAAGCTTGGCTATTATTTTAAAGACTAAAGTTTTTAGATCTCATGGAAAAGGACTGTGCCACGTGGATGTCAATAACGGTGATCGAGACCATAGTCTTTAGTAGCTACCTTTTGCATTAGCATGCCATGTAATCAAGGTTTCACACAAGAACACTTGCAAAAGTAAGTAAATAAAGCTTGAGATTTTCTGTATCCTTTCAAATTAAATTTCCTTTTGCTGTACTCATGCTAGTTCTATGAATACTAATGAGTTACTATAAGCTCAGGGGTGTCGAATCTTTATGGATCAAAGTGCCACTTTTTCTAAAGAAATATTCAATGAGATTATAGACGCGCGTGTCATCAAATGATTTTGACTTCTGATTACTGAGGAAAATAATAAAATTAAATACTAAAACCTAAAACCTCGCTTCATTTGCTACGAAAAACTCTGCATTTTGTACTTTATAGTGGTAAATGTTTTAGTAATACGTGTGATTCAAATTAAGAGAGTACTAGTGTGATTTTTTGCTGTTGCAGATTAGGACGAAATAAGCACTTATATTAGGATTGTAAGATGTTGCTTCTTAGCAGAATACGCTGCTGAATTGGACTCAACTGTCAAATGGTTTCTAAGCCAGCCTTTAACGTTATTCATTTCTACGAAAATAATGACTCACGCAGACATAGGTAGATGAAAATAATGGATAAAACAGCATAGAACCAGCTTCTTCAAACAGTTAAATGTGTCTGGAATTGCAATTCCATGTTTTAAATTCAATTTCATTACTCGCATTGTTTACTTATATTGCTTGTTAATATTTCTGTTTCAATCAATTCCAACTTTCTCCTTTTTTCAACAATTTTTAATCCATCTTGAACTATACGGTAAATCAATCAGTTGCATTTCAAATTTTTTCAATCTCTAATCAATCCAATTGGGACAAGTTCGTGTTTATTAAATGAAGTCATAGTTTCCGAGTAATTCATTGAACTGAACAAAATCTCGCTGAAAACAGAGACTGATCACCCACGTTTGTTCGTAATACTTCATGTTGAACTTTTTTATCTTGAACTAAGAATACAATCCGTTTTGATCGGTGGCGTGCGCAAAATTTTATATTGCGAGCCACCAATGGCACGCGTGCCATTGGTTCTCCATCACTGCTATCAGCTCCTGTGAAGGGAATCATGAATAATCCCCTATATAATTAGATATTTAGTAGTCCGAAAATATTGGCTTAAGTGCTATTTCATAATCCTTTTTGAAATTCGTTTCGTAAAATTTTAAAACTTTATACGTAATGGCGTCACCGCAGCCAAATTTGAGCCGCGGGAACAGCGTCATTTTCCACCAAATCGGACTGATTGGTCTTTATTTCAGATAAAACATGCAAGAATCTTTTTAATCTACCGCTGAACTAGAGGGTCATTTCTCCCCATTCGAACAAGAATCAAGCATTTTACACTCATTTAGAGTGAGCTCAAATGCAAAATTCTGACATTCAGCTGGTTAGAAAGGGGTTATTCAGATTTGTGTTTTTTGAAGTGGGTAGTTATGAGTTCCCAGAGCAGTAGAGGAGGACTGAAAAGACTATTGTGCTCTTATGATTGTGAGCGACTTGGTTTATGGAAAGCATTAGAAAGGGTTCTGATTATCTCGTATTTAGTTTGGATGTTTCTCAGTGGAGGTATTTTCGTAAGATGTTGATCGAGACGTTCAGTATGAACCTGAGCACCCTAACTACTGGATCTGGAAGCCTATGTATTAATTTTGGAGCCAACTGAGATGGGTTGCGGCTGCAATACAACAGGATTTGGCAGGCATATGTAAATATCTGCACATGGAAATAGAGATAATTTGCTCTGTTACTATTCAGCAAAAGTTTAGATTTGCAGCTGAAAAGGGGTAGGAGGGGGCTTGGAGAGATCTTTTGATCTTCAGGTTATCTTGGTTAAAGGATTTTTGAAGGAGAAATTGGTGAGTATACTCGTTTTAACTCAAATTCCTACTAAATGGAATTTGTGAATCCCACCACGTCAATTTCAAATATAGAAAATAAGTTTGGTAAGAATTCTTCATAGAAGACTTAGGTTGAATTCTAATAAACTGCAAGACTTTTTTAACTCTAAGTTAATGAACCCTTTGTGGGATCTGGAATACCGCTTAAACATCCTCCGAGCTTCCGGGGGCACACATTGAAATTTGCTGCGGTAAAGGGGGTCTTATAAAAATATCATAATAATACTTAAAATACACTCCACATACAACCATATGGGCAATTGTAGTAGTTTGAGCACCTATACTGTGGTAATGTGTTTTGTTCCGCGTCCGATTAGGCGCCAAGGGGGCTCAGCAGGGGAATAGATAGATAGATAGATAGACAGACCGACAGATAAACAGACAGACAGACAGACAGATAGATAGATATAGATATATAGAGAGGTAGATAGATAGAGATGTAACTTCACATTTAAAAATTTCCTTGTAAATACTTCATAAGACAATTTTACATAATTTGACATTAATTAATATCCTTTTAGCTAGAAAAACATATTTTTAGCCGTCAAGGTTATTGCCTTAGCTACTAATACAATAATTGGCTAATATAACAAATTTCTTTATAATACAATTCCCGTTAGCTTTCTATAATACTGAGCTTAATTTCAAAAGTCATTCCACGATTAAAAAATTTTCCTTTAAAAAATGTTTTCAATAACATTGCCCCTGGATGGCTAGAATTGTTCTTTGCTAAGCTTTCATTAAACAAAGGGGACTCACAGGACTCTTAACAACTAAACGTGCACTCGGAAATAACTTACCCTTCTTCAAACCAATGTAACTTAGCAACAAAACAAAACAATAATTTGAAATTTTTACCATATGATAATCATATATATTTACAATATTTCTCAAATTTTCAGAAAATTCGAAAAAAATTTAAAAAGTTTTTAAGAAATAAAAATTCGACAATTTATCAAAAATAGGAAAACTAGTATTTTTTACACCGCGAAGGATTCACCGAGAGGTACAAATTGGATCAAAATTTACAAAATTAATTTTTACATGGTATAAAAATGTTCACTTTTTTGAAGTTATACATACTTTTAAGAAATTTAGCGGAAAAAATATATTTTTTAAATTCAATTTTATAACGAAAATTTTAAAATTTTAAGAAAAAATTATAATTCAAATAAAAAATATTCAATTTTTTTTTTGAAAATTATTTGATGTATAAGTTATGAAGAGTCTTATTTTGACTTATATTTCTTACGTGTGTTAAATTTCAAATTGATATCATAAATAGTTTCTGAGAAATCCTACATGGAAGCTAGAATGTTTTGTTTCGCGGAATATGAAGTTAAAGATCAGAGAGAAAAGGGTTTTTATTTAAATTCCACTACTTATTTCTCAATAACTTCAGAGTTTTCACAGTATTAGCACAATTTTGGAACCAAAACACACTGAAATAATAAGGCTTTAACATATATTTTTTTTTAAAAAAAATTGAAAGATTTGAAATTTAAGAGTCTTTTGTGAGGTCTTATATATGCTATTGCCTGAAAATCTAAAGAGAGGGTGCCAGCAATTGCTTTAACCTAATCCATTAGCTTTTTTAAACTATTCTCTAAAATGAAAAAAGAACATTGTGTAAAAATATTTTTTAAAAAATTTCATTAGGCAATCAAAACAAAAAAGGAAAAGATTTTGGAATTCGAAAATCCTCGTATAAAGTAAACCAAAAAAGTAGATTTAGTCACAATTTTTGTTTTAGGTGTCCTCACACTTCGATACTATGCTGTTGGGGAAAAAAGCTTTCATTTCTATTCGAACTCACACCTTTGGTTCAACGGTTTCAAAGAAAAAGACGATCGAAAAAAATGATTCATATAAATCCGACTTCATCGGAGTGTTTAGTACATTTTTAAATATTAATTTTAAAAAATATATATAATAACTTAATTTTTTTTTTTTATAAAGGAAATATTATTTTTACAAAGCTTTGTTGCTAGATTTCAATGTTCACATTAGTTGTGCGCAATACATCGAATCTATACCAGATTTTAAGCCACATTCAGTGAGCATTGCAAGACCAACATCTTAATGGCTGTAAATTATATTTTTGCATTTCATCACAATTATCACTAATTGAAAATTGTTAAACAATGTTTTTCACGTATTTCTACAAAAGTAGTCAAGAATATCATGTCTAAGGATCTAGATGGCACGCTGATACGGTTTCTTCTGTCCATTCATCGTATGGAATATTTTTCACTTCCAAAGTTCAGTGTGGTGGTGCTCCATTAACGCTGTACATATATTGTAGATATAAATTCGATAAACCAGGGTAGTATATATGCACAACTTGCGTTTGTTCTTGTGGTGAAGTCATTTTTAACAGAGAATGAAAGCAAAATTCCTTACTTAAAAAATCTAAGAGAGAATATAGCCATCAGTTGGGAATAAGATTTATTGAGATTTTTGTTTACAGAGCATTCACCGTTTCTTTGACAGAATACTGCGATAACTACTTTTTTAGCCAAAATTTCATTTTTTTTCAAATTATCATGATTTTGTCAAAGCATTTTGTCTTCACTTAGAGTCTGGTAAACGCATTGTTACTTATGTTGATGTTATTTATAATGCCATCTTTTGACGATGTCAGATGGAGGTCCACGAAATTCACAGCGGCAAGGGGCTAGACTTACCCCTGTCGTTTGCCGTAGCTTTGGGCTCCATAAAGATGACAGCATGAGTTAGCTGTCTATTTCACCCCATTTTGAAAAAGAATACCCTGAAGGTGGTAAGGGCATCCCACCTCTCTTCCCCCTTCATCCAACCTCACGGGGATTTGCGGCTCGATGGCTATTTGGGTTGTAGGGGTATAATCTATGTAAGCCAGTAACAGCCTCCAGAATAAAGGAATCACTTTTGTCTAGTGATATGTTACATGCTTACGTATCCGTAGGGTCGTGAGTTCGATACTCCTCGCAGGTGACCCGGCTGAATTCAGGAAAGACAACCTTTTGAGCTGACGTGGTGCCATCTATCCGCAAAGAGCATCCAAAAACTCGTCAGATTCACTTGACGCTGCAACAAAGTCGTCTAACTCACTTGGCACAACTCCTTCAATTTACACCAAAAACTGACATCTCGCATTAACAACTATATCATTCGTTCGCATATCGACCAGCCGACTCAGAGGTGGGGTGTAGCGGTATAATCTATATAAATAAGTAACAGCTTCCGTCTCTGGTTCTGTCCTTTGGATAAGTGCGCCACTTCTGACTACCTACATGCCGTAACGTCACTATACATTTACAATCGTCCATGGCTTTCCGGGATTTGAATTCAGGCCCTACGGCACGGCAGTCAAATTCACTAACCATTATACTGGATGGGCGTGTCCTTATGTTGTTGAGTTAAGGAATATTACTATTCTTTATTTTCAAGCTGACAAAATCAAAGTGATATAGCATTCAAAACTCAAAGTGATCCTCACACAAAAGCAATAGTTCATTTCAATATATTAACACAGCGTTTCTTAAACTGCGGGGCGCATCCCCTGGGGGCGTGATAACTCTACGAGGGGGACGCGAGCATATTGAAAAGTTCTAAAACAAAAGATTATTTTTAAAAAATACTAATTTGCTGAAAGTAAACAAAATGCATTCTAACATCAAAAAATAAACTACACATTTACATTAATATAATATAAATGTATCAGTACTACACAAAGTGTGTTTGATAATTAATTTAACAGAATTAAGTTAAGAAGAAAGATTAATAATTCCAGGGACCCCATGGTCTTGTCATATACAAAATTATATTCACAAATTAACACTTATAATGATAATTTATACGAGTTACACCAATTCCCGCAATTAAGTTAATTCGAGTTATGCAATTTAAAAGTTACTCAATTCGCTCAAAATGCCACCGGACACACTGTCAACGTTCTTTTATTGCATTCCATAGCCTTCGGAATAATTGTATGGATAGCAGTGCACAGAAAAGATCGTATTTTTGGAAAGACGTATATATCGTCCGTGGAAAATGACGCTTCGGCTGAGAGAAACGCTTGTATACGCAGGGGGAGCTTAAGAGGTTTAAGTCGTATTCTTGCTTTTTTAGTATCGAAGTACTGTATAATTAAATTCAATACATTTTTATTGTAGGGGGCGATGAAAATTATTATTGAATATTCGGTTGCAAGTATTGAAAGTTTGAGAAGCACTGTATTAACATATTTTTTATAGTTATTAAATTTATAGAATGTATTTTCTTTTGAAGCCATGATTATGCATGAATTTAATAAGATATAAAAGAATGATTTTTTTTGTCCATTTTTATCTATTTTTGTGCTACTGCATTTGAAATTTACTTAAAAGGGCAGGATGTGCATGTACAGTTAATTTATGAATAAAAGTCATTCATTTCATTTTAAATCATATTTCCCAGATTTCCTTCTATGATCTATTGTGTGTAAATTACCATCGCATTCCGAGCCTATCACAAAAGCTTATATTATGTGGATATTATCACTATTCCATTTGTCACAATAAACAAATCTTATAATGGCTATTTAGGTACAATATGCGCAAAAGTTTCAAAATTTATCTAAAGCCTGTTTAAATAATAAACAAGTGTAGTATGGTAATGTTACATAATTACTTCACAAAGGTATTACATGGCACTATTTTACACATAGATTTCTTAAAAAAAAAAAAAAACATTTTTTTTTTTTTTTTTGCTTGTTATCTTTAGGATAAAAGGACCTGGTCGTTTTGCAATGTGTGAAAAACACATATTACAAAAAACCTCAGAATAGTTTTAATGAGTTTCACTTCAGTAACTTGTGTGTTAATGATGAGAAATTTAAAATTTTGTGAGAGAATTTTCTGGTATTATATATATATATATATCAAATTGTACTGATTTTCAATCAAGTGGAATGTGGAACAAAACATGACCTTTTTGATTGTATTTCTGCTCACGTCTGTGAATGTGGTATGAATAAGTTCTTTTATTATGAATTCTATTTTTCAAAAATATATTGTTCTTAGTGAAATCTTTAAAAACAATTTCTTTTATTCTTTTAGATTTAATATATATGCAAGCTGTTTTTAATTGCTTTAAAACGCATCTTACACAAATCTTCTTTTTTTACATTTGAAAATATTATTTTATTGAACCTCCTGTATATTACGTATATTCCGATGTATAATATATATATATAGTCTAAAATTCTCTACAAACGAGAGATGAACATTCAGCAACCAAAATCGAAAAACACATAGACAGTAAGCAAACCACACAATTAAGGACACATGAGCAATCGAAATTTAAAAAATGGTTTGCTTCAGTATTGTAAACATTGCTGACTTAGAACATACACACAGCTTATATATAAAACAATTTATTTAAGACAGTGGGGGGTTGAACAAGTTTTTGCGGCTAGCCAACCTTCCCCTTTATGTTAAAAATACTGAGCAAAAATCTGTTGAAAATAATGGATAGGATTCCATTATTTTACATTCATTCCATCCTAAATTCATTACAATATAGAGGTAACTTACCTAAAAATTGCACTTGAAAATGCAAAGCCCACGCTAAATCTGAGTGCAATAAATAAGTTATTGCCAGATTCTGGACCCAAATGCAGATTCAAAGCATGTGAATGGCTGAAATGTAGCCCTTAACAAAAGTATTAAAAAGAATAAAAATTAAAAATTAAGTAGAGTTTACAAACTAGAGGTGACACTAGTTGTATATGAATAAAATAATCATGATTAATTTTTTATCTAATATTAGAATAAGGGAGTAACTATAACTAGGAAAACTGATAAATATATAACAATAAAAAATATTATATATATATATATATATATATATATATATATATATATATATATTAGGTTGGGGAAAAAAAGAAATCCATTATTTTTGCATGAAATCAATCATGAAATTTTCGCCTCCGATTGTCCGTTTTGATTCAAATATGCCCCGTTTTTGTATAATTTGTTGCCATTTAAAGGTAGCTTCATAATGCCTTTCTCAAAGAAGCCTTGGCTCTTATTGGCGAAGAATTCTATTAATCGATTTTCACAATCTTCTCTTGATCCCAATTTTTTGTCACTCAGGAAGTTTCGTAATGCGATAAAAGGGGATAATCGCTTGGTGCCAGGTCCGGACTATATGGTGGATGCATTAAAACTTCTCAACCTAGCTCCAAGTGTTTCTGGCGAGTCACTACAGAAGTGTGTGGCCTGGCATTGTCCTGATGGAACGCAACACCTCTTCTGTTGGCCGATTCTGGCCATTTCTGGTCAATCGCTAGCTTCAAACGGTTTAGTTGTTGACAGTAGAGATTTGAACTTAGTGTTTGGCCATGCTTGGTGTTGATTGGTGTGGTCCCCAAACATCTAGCTTCTTTCTGAATCCAACTTTGCGCAAATAGTTTAAAACTGTTTTATGATCGATCTTTCGCTCCTGGGCGATGCTACGACTGCTGACATGCCGGTCAACTTCATTTATTTCTGTGATTTTATCGTCATTTTCAACAACGGATCTGACTGTGCGAGGTGCATCTTTAACATCAAAAATACCTGAACGGAACGAAATCGACGAAACCAAAATTGCACGTAATTAGCTGTTACAGTATCGACACCATAAACACTATTCGCAATTTCAGCCACCTGGCTTGCAATTTACCGATTTTATCAAAAGAAAAAAACTGTAAAATGAATCGAATTTTCTCTGTGTTGACTTCCATTTTTTAATAACCTTTAACTCACAACTAAATGGACAGAACAAAAAAACAGCAAAAGAATTTTTTTAGTGTGAAATTTCATCTTGAAAACGAGCATAAATTCGAAATTGTTAGATCGATACTTCACGAGATATCGACACTACAGCCATCTACTGAAAAAATAATGTATTTCTTTTTCTCCAACCTAGTATATATATATATATATATATATATATATATATATATATATTTAATATGAATACCCAAACTTTTTAAACTATTTTTTTTAAGTTGCTGTATGAAGTGCGACCTTCTTTTTCTTACAAAGAAACTTGAAATACAAAGAACTCTTTCTTTACGCGGTAGATCAGTGCTTCTCAAACACTCACTCTGTTTTCGACCCAATATTTAATCATGTTTTTCATCGCCCCCTCCCTCTAAAAGCAACAACAATGTATTGAATTCAATAACACTATACTTTGACGCTAAATCTACAACATGATTTTAACCTTCTAAGTGCCACCGACGTGTATAAATGTCTCGCTCAGCCGAAGCGTTAATTGCCCCAGTCGTATATATATGTCTTTTTAGAAGTACGATCCTTTCTTCGTACTGCTATTCATGAAATTTTCCGAAGGCTTTGGAAGCAGTAAAAATAGATTGACAGGGTTTGCGAAGGATTTACTAATTTCATAGGATTTGCTTATTTTTATTCCTTTTCTCTTCCCCCAATACATCCCATACGCTCTCTTAGGGGAAAACGAGGGCATTGGGGCGCATGTTGCGTAACATTTAATCGGCGGTGAAGTGATTTATTAAAAACTGTACAAATTATCAAGATAAATGTTGATTTTTTTTTATATAATTTTTTATCTGACTATCTCATGGGGTCACTGTTAATGATTAAACTTGTTCTTAATTTAGTATTTTTAAATTAATTATAGAATAGATTGTGTAATACTGATAAATTTATAAGAGTATTATATAAGTGTAAATGTGTATTTAATTTTTACTATGCAGGAGAATGTATTTTTGCTTGTTTACTTTCCACAAATTAATAATTTTCTTAAATAATCTTTTGTTTTCGATTTTTCAATATGCTCGTGCCCCCTCGTAGGGTAATCACGACCCCTAGGGGCACCCCACAGTTTGAAAAACGCTGTGGTAGATACGTTTCTCATAAAACCGTACAAGAAAGTCGAGTAAAATAAATTACACGCGATATATGCTAAATTTCGGGACATGCTATGAACTAAACTCAGTGGCGCAACAGCACATGAAGGCTAAGGATTAGTGTTAGTTTACGTGACCTTAGGCGCTAGGGTGCCACGATGCAGATGTGTCAGTTAAGTTGTCAGTCTGACGCGAAACCCTCAGTGTTCAGTTTCCAAGCAAGCTTGGTATTCATACATTGATCTACTGAAGGGAAAAAGGCTGTGTCGACCTTGCTCAGTCCGGGATTTGAAAGTCGGACTTTGTGGTGTGGGGCGCGATACACTACCACTCAGACACTGGTCTTCGGGACATGTTCTAGAACTTTTTAAGTTGAAAAAACTGTAAATGTTTTCCCAAATAACCGTGCAAAAAAAGAAATACACGTTTCCTATTTTTTAAAACAAAAACAATTCATTTTAAAACAAAACAATTTAAATTAGGTACAGTGAAAATATAGTTTATAAATGCATGTAACAAATAAAAATTCAAAATGAACATAAGAATCAAACGACTAACTGACAACCATCCATTGCTATCTGATAACAAGCGGGCACGTTTATTACAAACTGGATCAAAATGCTGTCATCAGTAAATGTGTCAGAAATGTCTCGCACAACGATTGGCTTTTTGTTTCGTTATAAAAAGTTTTCTTTTTTACAAAGGCGATTATCAGCGACTGTTATTTTTGGTTTCTTAAGTTGCTATAAGATTCGTTCTAGAACCAAAAATCTTGTGATAAAAACATTTTTGGTGAACCATGTTATTTCAGAATTGCGTAAAAAAGACCGTGTAAAAAATAGTTGGGTGCATACATGTGTTATGCTCTTATATTTTTGATAAAAACAGTCCACTTTAAGACATCAGGTCACAAAATACTTCACTTCCCCGTAGTGCTCTTCTTCTTAGACAGTATATTACTATAACCCAGAAGTTCCCAAACTTATCGTCTCATAGACCCCTTGCCATGTTTTTATTTGGGTTGACCCCCCACCACCACCACCACCATCGGCTTATACCAATTATTGTATTTTTGCAAATTTATCAAAAATGTTTTTTTGCAGCTGGTATAGAGCTATTTAATTTAAAGATTTTAATTTCTAATTGTGGCGAAATATAAATATTTATATATATACCAGGTATCCACAATTAAACGACCTACTTCAAAATTGTCTACAGACGAAACTATTGTTCAGAGAAAGTTGTAAAATGTTGTGTACCACATAAAGAAGGGATGGGAATTTGTTTGAGCGAATAAAATAATTAGTTCAAAATTTCACCACTAGAGGGCGTTTGTAATGGAATCATATTTAGCATGCATTTATAACAGTTAATAAATTTTGTTACAATAATAAATACTCAACATGTTACAATAATAAATACTACGTTTCAGCTACTATTTGAAATCTTAAGATAGCATGTTTCACCGTTGACCGCAGTGTGTTCTGGGAAATGTTAAGAACATGTAGTGAAATACTGTCTTTTTTGAGATCAGGTAAAGTTTTTTGGTTAATCACAACTTACCAGCTGTTTTAAATGGCCCCAAAGCCAAAAATCGCATGGATTGAGGTCAGGTGATCGGTAAGGCCACAGATGAGGAAATTGGCGGCTGATCACACGTTCTTCTGTGAAGTGATGTTTGAGAACGTCCGTAACACAACGTGTAATGTGGAGGAGCTCCATCTTGCATAAAAATTATGCGTAAAAGGCACTGACGCGCTTGCAGATCTGGAATAATTTTATTCCGTATTAGCGATGCATATCGCTGTCCAGTGATAGAACATGTTACTGGACCTCCAGCACCTAATTCCTCGAAAAATACGGGCCAACAATAAAAGACGCGGAAAACCCACACCACACCGTTACTTTTGGTGAGTGTAGCGGAACTCGTAAGGTGGAATGCGGATTGTTTGTTTCCCAAATTCGGCAGTTGTGGTATTCACCGAACCATCCAAATCAAAGTGGGCTTCGTCTGTCCAGAGGATATTCCAAAGGCCATTCTGGATCAACTTCCAAACGAGCAAGAAACTGCAGTGAGAACAGATGTCGAGTCTCGAAATCATGTGGAAGCAATTCCTGCACAAATTGAAGTTTGCATGGATAGTAACGGAGGATGTGTTTCGCATGATCTTCTGGACAGTTGAACGAGGCAGATCCAATGTTTCTGCCACACGGCGAACACTTGTACTAGCCAGCACGTTGGATGATTTGTCCTCTTCCACCTGAAGTGCTACTTTCTCTATTGCTTCCGCAGAAACAGGTTTTTTTTCCTCTTCCAGAACGAAACATTCAACGATCCTGTTTCTTCAAATTTGGTTACCTTCAATCGAAGATTTTTAGCAGTCAATGGGCCTTTTCGCAACCCCTTTAATGTCCGAAATTTCCGTATAGCAACTATTGTGGAATTTTCGTTTTGATAGAATAACTTTACTAACAACGCTCGATCTGGTGAACATAATGACATTCTGATTAGCAATACCGAGCACAATGAAAATAAACTAATCTTCCATGAAAGTTTATTGCTTTTATAACGATTGCTGTGTGACGTCGAAAAAATTTGCATGTTTTCGTCTTCCTTCGTGTAAATCCTTTGAAAATTAGTCATCGAAGAAGTTTAATTAAGATTTGCAGTTTATTTTAGAGATTGTGTTTTTAATGAGTACCAGTTATTGTGTTACCGTGTCCTGTGGATGGCCTTCATTCAAAAGCGCCCTCTAGTGGCGAAATTTTGAACTAATTTTTTTATTCCCTCAAACAAATTCCACATTTCTTCTTTATGTCGTACATAACATTTTACAACTTTCTGAATAATAGTTTCGTCTGTAGACAATTTTGAAGTAGGGTCGTTTAATTGTGGACACCTGGTATATATATAATATTTCTGGAGAATGGTAAAAATAATTGAAGACATGGCGAGTGGATGTCGATATTATTACTGTAGCGAACCAAAGATAGGGGGTGTGGCCGGTGGGTGTGATTTTCTGTGTTACGGGGAGCATGGTCGAGTACGGTATTATCGAAGAGGCACTCATGTAAATCGTAATTCCTTTTTATTCACATCCGTAGACACATAAAGATCTAGTAGGGACGGCATTACACATACAAGAAGTAAATATCATAGCACAAGCACAAACAAAGATTAACATAGAACGCGTTACAGCTGGCTGATTACATTCTTACATGATAAAGGCAAGAAGACAGAGAGAGTGATTACACCAGATTTTTGCTTTTATATCAACAGGGGTTATTACGTAATAGTAGTTCTGTTTGGCTAGAATGGGAGGACAGGGATTTCAAATAGCCGATTACGATTAAGATTACGCTGTTATTTTTAGAACAAAGATTTAGCAGTTATTTAAATTTATTACAAAAGAGTAAATTAATAAAAAGAATACTAGAAGGAATTATTACATATATATATTTCGCGTCTTGCATTGTATGATCTTTTTTTTTTACTGTCTATACGTTTTTCGAATGTGATTGATGAATTTTTATCTCTTGTTTTGTAGAGAATTAGACTATATATATATATATATATAAATATATATATATATATATATATATATATATATATATATATATGTATATATATATATGTATATATATATATTAAAACATTAGTGAAACACATGTTAATTAAATTCAAATTTAACTAATACATAAAATAACTGATCAAAAAACAAATGTTTACTCTGGGAGAGGAGGAATCTGGTGCTAAAATAAAAAAAAAATTCCGACGTTTGGCATCAATCTTAACAGGTTTTAACCCCCAATTATTTTGGTTAGTAGTGTTATATATATGTGTGTGTGCGTGCGTGCGTGCGTGCGTGTGTGTGTGTGTGTGTTGGAGATTGGTAACTGCGCTGAACTTTGCCAATGTTTCGATCTGTAATCGCTGATATTGGGCACCAGTAATGTTCACCATCTTCCACAATGTCCCTTTCTTCTAAATACCGCTGATGCCCTTTTAAACACGTGCGTGCAAGAGAGACTAAGTTTCATTTGCATAAGCCTCAGTTATTGTCTGAAATGCTTTGGCTGATGGCTTAAGTTTCACAAGAAACTTGATGTTGATTTGATATTTTTCCCGCAGAATGCAGATTGCCCGTATTCACCAACATGACGCGCAAGCCCAAATGGCGTGAGGTGATCGGTTCAGGAGAAACTGACCCCGTGGGTAGAGAAAGCGTGGATGATGCCATCAAAACAGTTGCTACCAACTCTAATCTTTTCAAGCTACACACTAATTCTTATCTTTTTGTGTCACACCTTGCACATCACATACATCGTTAGAGATTTTAATATTTTAATAGCAGATAAAATGTTTATATATTTATTCCTTCTGTCACTGGTTTCCAAAGATCTTTTTTTTTTAATTTTTAAACTAACTAATCGATTGAAATTTGCAAAGGGTTGAGGAAAAAATTGTTCTATTTCTAAAATCTTATGGTTTCTCTAATAGCATACTGAAATACAAACATGAAAGATCTATTTTATCCAATACAGAATTTTCCTCTTCTATAGTAACCCCTCGACCAGTTTGCCCGTACGCTCTATCGGCACTCATATTTTCTTCTTTCTTTCTTTAGTTTGCTTGTATTTTCAATCTTTACAGTGGGATTATTACTGCAAGTGCTTTTTAAGGAATTCAGTGTTCACATTGTACTAAAACACTTCTCATTAGGTATTTTCTTTTTGGTGAAGGCGAGAATTTTGTTTGAAGGCAGGAATTTAGATTCTTGAAAATTTTCGATAAGGAACAAGAATCGGCAAGACAATGTTCAGTTTGTTGCATCAGATGAAATGAAAATGGGAAGAAAATCCAAAAAGCCGATAAATTGCAATATATTCGTCTTATGTTGCCTTGATTGCAATATAAAGACGTTGTATTACACTATTTTTCAAATTGTGTGCGCGTATATATATTCCCACACACAAAATCCTCAATCATTTGAAAAAG
>BMAU01012563.1:0-11596 GCA_019973935.1 Trichonephila clavipes
AAGATGATCTTTCAATTTAAAAACAAAGTTACAGGAATTTCGCAAAACGGAGACCAGATTTAGATTTCTGCTAAAATTTCGGGTCAAAAGAGGTCACTTTGGTAAGTTTCTAGTGGTGGAAAAAAGTTATAAGCTTGGTCACCGTATCGTCGATAAGTTGGCTGTCCAGCGTCAAAGCGTCGGTTTTTTTAAAAGATGATCTTTCAATTTAAAAAAAAAAGTTACGGAATTTCGCAAAACGGAGACCAGATTTAGATTTCTGCTAAAATTTCGGGTTAAATGGGTCACTTTGGTAAGTTTCTAAGGCCCCTAAAAAAACAGTGATAGGCTTGGTCACCTAATCGTCGGTAAAGTG
This sequence comes from Trichonephila clavipes, assembly GCA_019973935.1. Lineage (NCBI taxonomy): Eukaryota > Metazoa > Arthropoda > Arachnida > Araneae > Nephilidae > Trichonephila > Trichonephila clavipes. Next base: position 356 of record BMAU01012563.1, read on the forward strand.
ACTGTCCAGCGTCAAAGCGTCAGTTTTTTTTTAAGATGATCTTCCAATTTAAAAAAAAAAACTTACTGAATTTCGCAAAACGTAGACCAGATTCAGATTTCTGCTAAAATTTCGGGTTAAATGGGTCACTTTAATAAGTTTCTAGGGTGGAAAAAAAGTTAAAGCTTGGTCACCGAATAGTCGATAAGTTGGCTGTCCAGCGTCAAAGCGTCGGTTTTTTTAAAGATGATCTTTCAATTAAAAAAAAAGTTACGGGAATTTCGCAAAACGAGACCAGATTTAGATTTCTGCTAAAATTTCGGGTTAAATGGGTCTACTTTGGTAAGTTTCTAAGGCTAAAAAAAGTTATTGGCTTGGTCACCTAATCGTCGGTAAAGTGGCTGTCCAGCGTCGGTTTTTTTAAAGATGATCTTTCAATTTAAAAAAAAAAAGCTACAGGAATTTCGCAACGAAGACCAGATTTAGATTTCTGCTAAAATTTCGGGTTAAATGGGTCACTTTGGTAAGTTTCTAAGGCTAAAAAGAAAAGTGATTGGCTTGGTCACCTAATCGTCGGTAAAGTGGCTGTCCAGCGTCAAAGCGTCAGTTTTTTTAAGATGATCTTTCAATTTAAAAAAAGTTACAGGAATTTCGCAAAACGGAGACCAGATTTAGATTTCTGCTAAAATTTCGGGTTAAATGGGTCACTTTGGTGAGTTTCTAGGGTGGAAAAAAAAAAAGTTATAAGCTTGGTCACCGAATAGTCGATAAGTTGGCTGTCCAGCGTCAAAGCGTCGGTTTTTTTAAAGATGATCTTTCAATTAAAAAAAAATTACGGGAATTTCGCAAAACGGAGACCAGATTTAGATTTCTGCTAAAATTTCGGGTTAAATGGGTCACTTTGGTAAGTTTCTAAGGCTAAAAAAGTTATTGGCTTGGTCACCTAATCGTCGGTAAAGTGGCTGTCCAGCGTCGGTTTTTTAAAGATGATCTTTCAATTTAAAAAAAATTTACAGGAATTTCGCAAAACGGAGACCAGATTTAGATTTCTGCTAAAATTTCGGGTTAAATGGGTCACTTTGGTAAGTTTCTAAGGCTAAAAAAACAGTGATAGGCTTGGTCACCTAATCGTCGGTAAAGTGGCTGTCCAGCGTCAAAGCCTCAGTTTTTTTTAAGATGATATTTCAATTTAAAAAAAAGTTACTGGAATTTCGCAAAACGGAGACCAGATTTAGATTTCTGCTAAAAGTTCGGGTTAAATGGGTCACTTTGGTAAGTTTCTAGGGTGGAAAAAAAAAGTTATAAGCTTGCTCACCGAATCGTCGATAAGTTGGCTGTCCAGCGTCAAAGCGTCGGTTTTTTTAAAGATGATCTTTCAATTTAAAAAAAAAAGTTACGGGAATTTCGCAAAAACGGAGACCAGATTTAGATTTCTGCTAAAATTTCGGTTTAAATGGGTCACTTTGGTAAGTTTCTAAGGCTAAAAAAGTGATAGGCTTGGTCACCTAATCGTCGGTAAAGTGGCTGTCCAGCGTCGGTTTTTTAAAGATGATCTTTCAATTTAAAAACAAAGTTACAGGAATTTCGCAAAACGGAGACCAGATTTAGATTTCTGCTAAAATTTCGGGTTAAAAGGGTACACTTTGGTAAGTTTCTAGGGTGGAAAAAAGTTATAAGCTTGGTCACCGAATCGTCGATAAGTTGGCTGTCCAGCGTCAAAGCGTCGGTTTTTTAAAGATGATCTTTCAATTTAAAAAAATTTACAGGAATTTTGCAAAAACGGAGACCAGATTTAGATTTCTGCTAAAATTTCGGGTTAAATGGGTCACTTTGGTAAGTTTCTAAGGCTAAAAAAACAGTGATAGGCTTGGTCACCTAATCGTCGGTAAAGTGGCTGTCCAGCGTCAAAGCCTCAGTTTTTTTTAAGATGATAATTCAATTTAAAAAAAAAAGTTACTGGAATTTCGCAAAACGGAGACCAGATTTAGATTTCTGCTAAAAGTTCGGGTTAAATGGGTCACTTTGGTAAGTTTCTAGGGTGGAAAAAAAAAAAGTTATAAGCTTGGTCACCGAATCGTCGATAAGTTGGCTGTCCAGCGTCAAAGCGTCGGTTTTTTTAAAGATGATCTTTCAATTTAAAAAAAAGTTACGGAATTTCGCAAAACGGAGACCAGATTTAGATTTCTGCTAAAATTTCGGGTTAAATGGGTCACTTTGGTAAGTTTCTAAGGCTAAAAAAAAGTGATAGGCTTGGTCACCTAATCGTCGGTAAAGTGGCTGTCCAGCGTCGGTTTTTTTAAAGATGATCTTTCAATTTAAAAACAAAGTTACAGGAATTTCGCAAAACGGAGACCAGATTTAGATTTCTGCTAAAATTTCGGGTTAAAAGGGTCACTTTGGTAAGTTTCTAGGGTGGAAAAAAAAAAAGTTATAAGCTTGGTCACCGAATCGTCGATAAGTTGGCTGTCCAGCGTCAAAGCGTCGTTTTTTTAAAGATGATCTTTCAATTTAAAAAAAATTTACAGGAATTTCGCAAAACGGAGACCAGATTTAGATTTCTGCTAAAATTTCGGGTTAAATGGGTCACTTTGGTAAGTTTCTAAGGCTAAAAAAAAACAGTGATAGGCTTGGTCACCTAATCGTCGGTAAAGTGGCTGTCCAGCGTCAAAGCCTCAGTTTTTTTAAGATGATCAATTTAAAAAAGTTACTGAATTTCGCAAAACGGAGACCAGATTTAGATTTCTGCTAAAAGTTCGGGTTAAATGGGTCACTTTGGTAAGTTTCTAGGGTGGAAAAAAAGGTATAAGCTTGGTCACCGAATCGTCGATAAGTTGGCTGTCCAGCGTCAAAGCGTCGGTTTTTTTAAAGATGATCTTTCAATTTAAAAAAGTTACGGAATTTCGCAAAACGGAGACCAGATTTAGATTTCTGCTAAAATTTCGGGTTAAATGGGTCACTTTGGTAAGTTTCTAAGGCTAAAAAAAAAAGTGATAGGCTTGGTCACCTAATCGTCGGTAAAGTGGCTGTCCAGCGTCGGTTTTTTTAAAGATGATCTTTCAATTTAAAAACAAAGTTACAGGAATTTCGCAAAACGGAGACCAGATTTAGATTTCTGCTAAAATTTCGGGTTAAAAGGGTCACTTTGGTAAGTTTCTAGGGTGGAAAAAAAGTTATAAGCTTGGTCACCGAATCGTCGATAAGTTGGCTGTCCAGCGTCAAAGCGTCGGTTTTTTAAAGATGATCTTTCAATTAAAAAAAAAAAAATTTACAGGAATTTCGCAAAACGGAGACCAGATTTAGATTTCTGCTAAAATTTCGGGTTAAATGGGTCACTTTGGTAAGTTTCTAAGGCTAAAAAAAAACAGTGATAGGCTTGGTCACCTAATCGTCGGTAAAGTGGCTGTCCAGCGTCAAAGCGTCAGTTTTTTTTAAGATGATCTTTCAATTTAAAAAAAAAGTTACTGGAATTTCGCAAAACGGAGACCAGATTTAGATTTCTGCTAAAAGTTCGGGTTAAATGGGTCACATTGGTAAGTTTCTAGGGTGGAAAAAAAAAGTTATAAGCTTGGTCACCGAATCGTCGATAAGTTGGCTGTCCAGCGTCAAAGCGTCGGTTTTTTAAATATTATCATTCAATTTAAAAAAAAATTACAGGAATTTCGCAAAACGGAGACCAGAATTAGATTTCTGCTAAAATTTCGGGTTAAATGGGTCACTTTGGTAAGTTTCTAAGGCTGGAAAAAAAAAGTAATAGGCTTGGTCACCTAATCGTCGGTAAAGTGGTTGTCCAGCGTCGGTTTTTTTAAAGATGATCTTTCAATTTAAAAACAAAGTTACAGGAATTTCGCAAAACGGAGACCAGATTTAGATTTCTGCTAAAATTTTGGGTTAAATGGGTCACTTTGGTAAGTTTCTAAGGCTAAAAAAACAGTGATAGGCTTGGTCACCTAATCGTCGGTAAAGTGGCTGTCAAGCGTCAAAGCCTCGTTTTTTTAAGATGATATTTCAATTTAAAAAAAGTTACTGGAATTTCGCAAAACGGAGACCAGATTTAGATTTCTGCTAAAAGTTCGGGTTAAATGGGTCACTTTGGTAAGTTTCAAGGTGGAAAAAAAAGTTATAAGCTTGGTCACCGAATCGTCGATAAGTTGGCTGTCCAGCGTCAAAGCGTCGTTTTTTTAAAGATGATCTTTCAATTTAAAAAAAAAAAGTTACGGGAATTTCGCAAAACGGAGACCAGATTTAGATTTCTGCTAAAATTTCGGGTTAAATGGGTCACTTTGGTAAGTTTCTAAGGCTAAAAAAAAAGTTATTGGCTTGGTCACCTAATCGTCGGTAAAGTGGCTGTCCAGCGTCGGTTTTTTAAAGATGATCTTTCAATTTAAAAAAAAGTTACAGGAATTTCAAAACGAAGACCAGATTTAGATTTCTGCTAAAATTTCGGGTTAAATGGGTCACTTTGGTAAGTTTCTAAGGCTAAAAAAAAAAGTGATTGGCTTGGTCACCTAATCGTCGGTAAGTGGCTGTCCAGCGTCAAAGCGTCAGTTTTTTAAGATGATCTTTCAATTTAAAAAAAAGTTACAGGAATTTCGCAAAACGGAGACCAGATTTAGATTTCTGCTAAAATTTCGGGTTAAATGGGTCACTTTGGTGAGTTTCTAGGGTGGAAAAAAAAAAGTTATAAGCTTGGTCACCGAATAGTCGATAAGTTGGCTGTCCAGCGTCAAAGCGTCGGTTTTTTTAAAGATGATCTTTCAATTAAAAAAAGTTACGGGAATTTCGCAAAACGGAGACCAGATTTAGATTTCTGCTAAAATTTCGGGTTAAATGGGTCACTTTGGTAAGTTTCTAAGGCTAAAAAAGTAATAGGCTTGGTCACCTAATCGTCGGTAAAGTGGTTGTCCAGCGTCGGTTTTTTTAAAGATGATCTTTCAATTTAAAAACAAAGTTACAGGAATTTCGCAAAACGGAGACCAGATTTAGATTTCTGCTAAAATTTTGGGTTAAATGGGTCACTTTGGTAAGTTTCTAAGGCTAAAAAAAACAGTGATAGGCTTGGTCACCTAATCGTCGGTAAAGTGGCTGTCAGCGTCAAAGCCTCGTTTTTTTTAAGATGATATTTCAATTTAAAAAAAAGTTACTGGAATTTCGCAAAACGGAGACCAGATTTAGATTTCTGCTAAAAGTTCGGGTTAAATGGGTCACTTTGGTAAGTTTCAAGGTAAAAAAAAAAGTTATAAGCTTGGTCACCGAATCGTCGATAAGTTGGCTGTCCAGCGTCAAAGCGTCGGTTTTTTAAAGATGATCTTTCAATTTAAAAAAAGTTACGGGAATTTCGCAAAAACGGAGACCAGATTTAGATTTCTGCTAAAATTTCGGGTTAAATGGGTCACTTTGGTAAGTTTCTAAGGCTAAAAAAAAGTGATAGGCTTGGTCACTAATCGTCGGTAAAGTGGCTGTCCAGCGTCGGTTTTTTAAAGATGATCTTTCAATTTAAAAACAAAGTTACAGGAATTTCGCAAAACGGAGACCAGATTTAGATTTCTGCTAAAATTTCGGGTCAAAAGGGTCACTTTGGTAAGTTTCTAGGGTGGAAAAAAAAGTTATAAGCTTGGTCACCGTATCGTCGATAAGTTGGCTGTCCAGCGTCAAAGCGTCGGTTTTTTAAAGATGATCTTTCAATTTAAAAAAAGTTACGGGAATTTCGCAAAACGGAGACCAGATTTAGATTTCTGCTAAAATTTCGGGTTAAATGGGTCACTTTGGTAAGTTTCTAAGGCTAAAAACAGTGATAGGCTTGGTCACCTAATCGTCGAGTAAAGTGACTGTCCAGCGTCAAAGCGTCAGTTTTTAAGATGATCTTCCAATTTAAAAAAAAACTTACTGGAATTTCGCAAAAACGTAGACCAGATTCAGATTTCTGCTAAAATTTCGGGTTAAATGGGTCACTTTTTAATAAGTTTCTAGGGTGGAAAAAAGTTATAAGCTTGGTCACCGAATAGTCGATAAGTTGGCTGTCCAGCGTCAAAGCGTCGGTTTTTTTAAAGATGATCTTTCAATTAAAAAAAAGTTACAGGAATTTCGCAAAACGGAGACCAGATTTAGATTTCTGCTAAAATTTGGGGTTAAATGGGTCACTTTGGTAAGTTTCTAAGGCTAAAAGTTATTGGCTTGGTCACCTAATCGTCGGTAAAGTGGCTGTCCAGCGTCGGTTTTTTTAAAGATGATCTTTCAATTTTTAAAAAAGTTACAGGAATTTCGCAACGAAGACCAGATTTAGATTTCTGCTAAAATTTTGGGTTAAATGGGTCACTTTGGTAAGTTTCTAAGGCTAAAAAAAAAGAAAAGTGATTGGCTTGGTCACCTAATCGTCGGTAAAGTGGCTGTCCAGCGTCAAAGCGTCATTTTTTTTTTTTTTTTAAGATGATCTTTCAATTTAAAAAAAGTTACAGGAATTTCGCAAAACGGAGACCAGATTTAGATTTCTGCTAAAATTTCGGGTTAAATGGGTCACTTTGGTGAGTTTCTAGGGTGGAAAAAAAAAGTTATAAGCTTGGTCACCGAATAGTCGATAAGTTGGCTGTCCAGCGTCAAAGCGTCGGTTTTTTAAAGATGATCTTTCAATTAAAAAAAAGTTACGGGAATTTCGCAAAACGGAGACCAGATTTAGATTTCTGCTAAAATTTCGGGTTAAATGGGTCACTTTGGTAAGTTTCTAAGGCTAAAAAAAAAAAAACAGTGATAGGCTTGGTCACCTAATCGTCGGTAAAGTGGCTGTCCAGCGTCAAAGCCTCAGTTTTTTTAAGATGATATTTCAATTTAAAAAAGTTACTGGAATTTCGCAAAACGGAGACCAGATTTAGATTTCTGCTAAAAGTTCGGGTTAAATGGGTCACTTTGGTAAGTTTCTAGGGTAAAAAAAAAAAGTTATAAGCTTGGTCACCGAATCGTCGATAAGTTGGCTGTCCAGCGTCAAAGCGTCGGTTTTTTTAAAGATGATCTTTCAATTTAAAAAAAAGTTACGGGAATTTCGCAAAACGGAGACCAGATTTAGATTTCTGCTAAAATTTCGGGTTAAATGGGTCACTTTGGTAAGTTTCTAAGGCTAAAAAAAAGTGATAGGCTTGGTCACTAATCGTCGGTAAAGTGGCTGTCCAGCGTCGGTTTTTTTAAAGATGATCTTTCAATTTAAAAACAAAGTTACAGGAATTTCGCAAAACGGAGACCAGATTTAGATTTCTGCTAAAATTTCGGGTTAAAGGGTCACTTTTTTGGTAAGTTTCTAAGGAAAAAAAAAAAAAAGTTATAAGCTTGGTCACCGAATCGTCGATAAGTTGGCTGTCCAGCGTCAAAGCGTCGGTTTTTAAAGATGATCTTTCAATTTAAAAAAATTTACAGGAATTTTGCAAAACGGAGACCAGATTTAGATTTCTGCAAAAATTTCGGGTTAAATGGGTCACTTTGGTAAGTTTCTAAGGCTAAAAACAGTGATAGGCTTGGTCACCTAATCGTCGGTAAAGTGGCTGTCCAGCGTCAAAGCCTCAGTTTTTTTAAGATGATTTTCAATTTAAAAAAAGTTACTGAATTTCGCAAAACGGAGACCAGATTTAGATTTCTGCTAAAAGTTCGGGTTAAATGGTCACTTTGGTAAGTTTCTAGGGTGAAGAAAAAAAAAGTTATAAGCTTGGTCACCGAATCGTCGATAAGTTGGCTGTCCAGCGTCAAAGCGTCGGTTTTTTAAAGATGATCTTTCAATTTAAAAAAAGTTACAGGAATTTCGCAAAACGGAGACCAGATTTAGATTTCTGCTAAAATTTCGGGTTAAATGGGTCACTTTGGTAAGTTTCTAAGGCTAAAAAAAAAGTAATAGGCTTGGTCACCTAATCGTCGGTAAAGTGGTTGTCCAGCGTCGGTTTTTTTAAAGATGATCTTTCAATTTAAAAACAAAGTTACAGGAATTTCGCAAAACGGAGACCAGATTTAGATTTATGCTAAAATTTTGGGTTAAATGGGTCACTTTGGTAAGTTTCTAAGGCTGGAAAAAAACAGTGATAGGCTTGGTCACCTAATCGTCGGTAAAGTGGCTGTCAAGCGTCAAAGCCTCGTTTTTTTTTAAGATGATATTTCAATTTAAAAAAAAGTTACTGGAATTTCGCAAAACGGAGACCAGATTTAGATTTCTGCTAAAAGTTCGGGTTAAATGGGTCACTTTGGTAAGTTTCAAGGTGGAAAAAAAAAGTTATAAGCTTGGTCACCGAATCGTCGATAAGTTGGCTGTCCAGCGTCAAAGCGTCGGTTTTTAAAGATGATCTTTCAATTTAAAAAAGTTACGGAATTTCGCAAAACGGAGACCAGATTTAGATTTCTGCTAAAATTTTGGGTTAAATGGGTCACTTTGGTAAGTTTCTAAGGCTAAAAAAAAAGTTATTGGCTTGGTCACCTAATCGTCGGTAAAGTGGCTGTCCAGCGTCGGTTTTTTAAAGATGATCTTTCAATTTAAAAAAGTTACAGGAATTTCGCAAAAACGAAGACCAGATTTAGATTTCTGCTAAAATTTCGGGTTAAATGGGTCACTTTGGTAAGTTTCTAAGGCTAAAAGAAAAGTGATTGGCTTGGTCACCTAATCGTCGGTAAAGTGGCTGTCCAGCGTCAAAGCGTCAGTTTTTTTAAGATGATCTTTCAATTTAAAAGTTACAGCGAATTTCGCAAAAACGGAGACCAGATTTAGATTTCTGCTAAAATTTCGGGTTAAATGGGTCACTTTGGTGAGTTTCTAGGGTAAAAAAAAAAAGTTATAAGCTTGGTCACCGAATAGTCGATAAGTTGGCTGTCCAGCGTCAGCGTCGGTTTTTTAAAGATGATCTTTCAATTAAAAAAGTTACAGGAATTTCTGCAAAACGGAGACCGATTTAGATTTCTGCTAAAATTTTGGGTTAAATGGGTCACTTTGGTAAGTTTCTAAGGCTAAAAAAAGTTATTGGCTTGGTCACCTAATCGTCGGTAAAGTGGTTGTCCAGCGTCGGTTTTAAAGATGATCTTTCAATTTAAAAAAAAAAGTTACAGAATTTCAAAAAACGAAGACCAGATTTAGATTTCTGCTAAAATTTCTGGTTAAATGGGTCACTTTGGTAAGTTTTTCTAAGGGTGGAAAAAAAAAAAAGAAAAGTGATTGGCTTGGTCACCGAATCGTCGGTAAAGTGGCTGTCCAGCGTCAAAGCGTCGGTTTTTTTAAAGATTATCTTTCAATTTAAAAATTACAGGAATTTCGCAAAACGGAGACCACATTTAGATTTCGCTAAAATTTCGGGTTAAAATGGGTCATTTTGGTAAGTTTTAGGGTGGAAAAAAGCTATAAGCTTGGTCACCGAATCGTCGATAAGTTGGCTGTCCAACGTCAAAGCGTCGGTTTTAAAGATGATCTTTTCAATTTAAAAAAAAAAAAAAGTTACGGGAATTTCGCAAAACGGAGACCAGATTTAGATTTCTGCTAAAATTTCGGGTTAAATGGGTCACTTTGGTAAGTTTCTAAGGCTAAAAAAAACAGTGATAGGCTTGGTCACCCTAATCGTCGGTAAAGTTGGCTGTCCAGCGTCAAAGCGTCAGTTTTTTTTAAGATGATCTTTCAATTTAAAAACACTTACTGGAATTTCGCAAAACGTAGACCAGATTTAGATTTCTGCTAAAATTTCGGGTTAAATGGGTCACTTTAATAAGTTTCTAGGGTGGAAAAAAAGTTATAAGCTTGGTCACCGAATAGTCGATAAGTTGGCTGTCCAGCGTCAAAGCGTCGGTTTTTTTAAAGATGATCTTTCAATTAAAGATAAAGTTACGGGAATTTCGCAAACGGAGACCAGATTTAGATTTCTGCTAAAATTTAGGGTTAAATGGGTCACTTATGTAAGTTTCTAAGGCTAAAAAAGTTATTGGCTTGGTCACCTAATCGTCGGTAAAGTGGTGGCTGTCCAGCGTCGGTTTTTTTTAAAGATGATCTTTCAATTTAAAAAAAAAAAAAAGTTACAGGAATTTCGCAAAACGAAGACCAGATTTAGATTTCTGCTAAAATTTCGGGTTAAATGGGTCACTTTGGTAAGTTTCTTGGTAAGTTTCTAAAGGTGGAAAAAAAAAGTGATTGGCTTGGTCACCGAATCGTCGGTAAAGTGGCTGTCCAGCGTCAAAGCGTCGGTTTTTTTAAAGATTATCTTTCAATTTAAAAAAATTACAGGAATTTCGCAAAAACGGAGACCACATTTAGATTTCTGCTAAAATTTCGGGTTAAAAGGGTCACTTTGGTAAGTTTCTAGGGTGGAAAAAAAGTTATAAGCTTGGTCACCGAATCGTCGATAAGTTGGCTGTCCAACGTCAAAGCGTCGGTTTTTTTAAAGATGATCTTTCAATTTAAAAAAGTTACGGGAATTTCGCAAAACGGAGACCAGATTTAGATTTCTGCTAAAATTTCGGGTTAAATGGGTCACTTTAATAAGTTTCTAGGGTGGAAAAAAAAAAGTTATAAGCTTGGTCTCCGAATCGTCGATAAGTTGGCTGTCCAGTGTCGCGTCGGTTTTTAAGATGATCTTTTTTAATTTAAAAAAAAAGTTAGAGGAATTTCGCAAAACGGAGACCAGATTTAGATTTCTGCTAAAAGTTCGGGTTAAATGGGTCACTTTGGTAAGTTTCTAAGGCTAAAAACAGTGATAGGCTTGGTCACCTAATCGTCGGTAAAGTGGACGACCAGCGTCAAAGCGTCAGTTTTTTTAAGATGATCTTTCAATTTAAAAAAAAAGTTACTGGAATTTCGCAAAAACGGAGACCAGATTTAGATTTCTGCTAAAATTTGGGGTTAAAAGGGTCACTTTGGTAAGTTTCTAGGGTGGAAAAAAAAAAAGTTATAAGCTTGGTCACCGAATCGTCGATAAGTTGGCTGTCCAGCGTCAAAGCGTCGGTTTTTTTAAAGATGATCTTTCAATTTAAAAAAATTTACAGGAATTTTGCAAAACGGAGACCAGATTTAGATTTCTGCTAAAATTTCGGGTTAAATGGGTCACTTTGGTAAGTTTCTAAGGCTAAAAAAACAGTGATAGGCTTGGTCACCTAATCGTCGGTAAAGTGGCTGTCCAGCGTCAGAAGCCTTTTTTTTTAAGATGATAATTCAATTTAAAAAAAAGTTACGGGAATTTCGCAAAACGGAGACCAGATTTTAATTCTGCTAAATTTCGGGTTAAATGGGTCACTTTGGTAAGTTTCTAGGGTGGAAAAAAGTTATAA
>BMAU01012568.1:0-13162 GCA_019973935.1 Trichonephila clavipes
TGTGGTATATTTAACTGTAACCAGTTAAAGACTCTAACTGTGACTGCCGAGTGGAGGATGGTATGGCAAATAACACGCAACTATGAAATCTGGTATCGGTAATTAGTAATGTGTTGTACGAGCAGAAGTAGAGAGATATATTAAAATAATATACTTAAGGAGGAAGTCGCTCAAATGTGCATCTAATTATAGTTTGAAGTCACACAACACAAACAGTTGGCGTGACGAAGATGGGATATATTGGAGATTCTTTTCGACAAGGCATTGCCTCGAAAACTGCCGCTCAAGGTAAAGCGGGTGGTAAATTTTTTTCTTCTCTCTTTAATCGGAAGGAACCACGGGGAACAAAAGTCAAATTGCAGATCTCACTCCGGCAGAATCAAGATTTATCTTCGAGCGCTGCAAATTAGAGACGATTCCTCATAGTCATAAAGTAACTGTACAATTTGAAAAATCTGATGAAGAAAATGAGAATTTCGATAGTTTCATTGAAAGATTTCGAAACTTTACTTAGATGTACAGAATGTACCAATAGCAAATCGAGCTGCTAGGTTTTTGCTTTCGTCTCTTAGTGCAAAATTGTACCAGTTACTAAAGAATTTGCTTGGGCACCTGACATTCCTTCCGGACCAAACGCGTGTTGATAAACTAAAAAGATGCACTTAAGAAACACATTTGACCCCAAAACCTTAATTATACCTTCTCGTCGCCAAATTTTTAAACAGAAAAACAGACCGCAGCGGAAGGTGTTGAGTACATACATTGCCAAATGAGCTTCGGGCTCTAGCAATGAATTTATTGTGATTAGCGATACAAGCATATGTTGAATATTATGTTACGCGATCGTATTTGTAAGCGGGTTGCGGATAAAATGATTTTAGATCGATTATTTGAGGAAGATAATATTAATCTCGAGAAAACGCCAAATATAAGCACTGCAGTGGCTATGGAAAAGAAAAGCTTTTAGAGGGACAAATGATATTATGGGCCGTTGGCACAAATTCAATGCAAACTTTTAAAAACAACAGGATAGCGGATGAAAACTCAACTTTACAAAAAAAGCCGAAAAGAAAAATTATATTGTTCATCGATGCACATGTACCAAACCATGCAAAGGGAGAATTAGCAGATTTATTTCTGAGCAAACGTAATTTCTGTGGGAAAAAAATTGGGCACATTAAATACCAGGCATGCTTCTCGCATCTAAAAAGGCAAATGCGAAATCGGTTAAACAAAAACAGGTAACCTCTATTAAATGAAGTTGAAGATAGAAATAGAATTCCACTATACGAATTAAAAAATTCAGGGATTTCTATATGGCCACATCGAGGAAGAACTCAAACGACCTCCAATTATGATAAATTTAAAAATTGAAAAACAAAAGTTTTGTTCTAGTGGAATTGGATACGGGGGAGCGGTTAGTGTATCGAAAGTACTGGAAATTTCAGGAAAATTTCAAATAAACAAAATTAAACCTACAACAGTAGCGTTCTTTAAAACATATAAAGGAGATTCAATTATACCATTAGGGATATGTTACTGTGCGTACAGTACAAAAATCAAAAGTAAACCTCTGGAACTTATACATTGTGAAAGAAAACTTAGATAAAGCCATTACTGGGTCGGAATGGCTCTATAAAATTCATTTAGATTGGCTTCAACATTAAAGCTTTTAGTTTCAGCAAACTGAACAAAAATTCTTAAAATAACCCTTCTAAGAGAGAGTATAAGGATATTTTCGATGATGAGTAAATTAGGAGAAATAAACAATTATGAGGCTAAATTAAACTCAGACATGAGTAAAACCTATATTTTGTAGGGTTCGAACAGTACCCTTTGCCTCAAAGGCAGAGTTGAAAACGAAATTGACAGACTTGAAGTGTAGGGTATTATAGAAAAAGTCTGACAGCTTTGAATGGGCAAACCCCAGTCGTCCCCGTTGCTAAACCCGATGGTGAGTAGTAAAACTATGTGCTGATTATTCAGTAACCCTGAATCCAAATTTAATTGTTCCTCAGCATCCTTGGGTACCGGGTGATTGGATGAAATTTTTGGAGAAGCTTGGCAATGCGGGGGAACAACAATTTACAAAATTAGATTCTTTAAGCATGCATATTTTTGCAAACGAAAGTCCATCCCGACAGTCAGAAATTAATGACTATAAATACCCACAAGTGGATTATATATTTGTAAAAGACTTCTTATGTATGGATTAAATGGGGCACCTGCTATTTGGCAGCGCTATGTTGACGGACTATTTCCAGGGTATGGATGGAGTCAAGGTCTTTAAGGATGATGCTAGAATAACAGGGAGCGATGAAATTTCCGCATTTTACAGCTTTAGAGGAATTTTTAAGAAATGTAGAGAACACGGGCTAAAGCTTATTTTAAATAAAAGTAAGTTTTTCCAAAATGAAATAAATTCTTCTTTGGGCATAGAATCGATCTCAAAAGGGCTACATAAAAACTGACGAAAAAAGCATCTCAGCCAAGCTGTAAATGCTCCTCAAGTGTACCGCGAAATGTTCAAGCGAAGTAAAAAGTTTCTCAGGGTTAGTTAATTTTACGGTAACCTTGTGAAAATTTAGCCACTATTGCTAATCCCTCTTTAATATTTTAACACAAAAAAATGTTAGATTTTTATGGTCGAAGGATTGCCAGGTAGGTTGCCTCTTTGGAGCAAATAAAGAATGGAAATTTGTTCACCTAAAAATTTTGGTGCACTTATGATCCTTAGCCTACCCTTAACTCTGGCTAAGGTGGCATGCGCATCTCCGTAGTTGGCATGCGGCTGTTGCAAATTTCTGTCACACGTATATCCAGATGGCTCTGAACGTCCGATTGCGTTCGCATCGCTAGAACTCTTTATCTGGGGTCCGAGGAAAAATACTCCCAAATTGATAAGGAAGCTCTTTCAATAGTTTGGGCAAAGTGTAAGAAAGTTTTATCTGTGCCCGAAAGGTAGAAGATTCAATTTCCCTTTGATAACAGATCACAAACCTTTGATAGCTATTTTTGGTCTCAAAAAGAGGCTTACCAGTGCTGGCAGCCACCTGACTTTCTTACATTATGCGCTCATTTTTTGCAGTCATTTGAGTTTGATATGGGTAATATTCCGTAAAATGCTGATTGAACACTCTTCTGGAAATGCAGACTTTCTTTCTCGCTTACCAAAAACATCCGGAAGAGCTTGAAAGCTAAAGATGACATCACATTATATTTCATAGATGTCACGTAGATTGAAGCATTACCGGTTACTTCTAAGTGAGTTACGACAGGGAGACGAGTAAAGATATAGCAGCTGGGTCCACTCTTTCTGCAGCCTGGTGGAAGTAAAGATTTTGCAAGGGAGGGAAGCCCAGTGCATACCATTGAGGATGGTTGTATTAAGGTACGGACAAAGGGTCTGTATTCCATGCAATGTTCTGAAGCATCTGTTCTTGGAAGAATTACATGCTGGACACTTAGGAATAGTAAAAAATGAAGGCTATAGCTGGGGATCGTTCGTCTATTGGAAAAATATAGATAACGATATTGAAGAAGCCGCAAAAAACTGTGCCGATTGTGCTAGATATAAGGCTGATCCTCCAAAATCTAAAGTTCATTACTGGGAACATCCCCGCAGCATGCCCCCGTGGGGAAACGTGTATTCATGTAGATTTTTGCTGGACCAATTTTTGAACACATCGCTTTTTCTCTGGATCGTTAGCACGCCTTTCATTCCAAATGGTTAGAAGTATACCCTCATGAAGGTAAACCACGCAACCACGAAAACCATCGAATGTCTTCGAGATAGTTTTGCAAGATTCGGGATTTACCTCCAGGGTACTTTGTCAGCGATAATGGATCTCAGTTTACATCCTGCGAATTTCAGCGATTTATGCATAAAAAAATGGAGTTAGGGGCACAAAACTAGTGCACCTTCTTCAAGCCTTTCTAGTAATGGACAAAGCGTGAACGTTGCGTTGCTACTAAAGCAATCACTAAGAGCCATGCATAAATACGGCAGCTGTACTATACAGCAGAAATATGCTATTTTTAATGCAATACCGAAAAGCTCCTAATGTAACTGTCATACAAACACTCCTAGTCCAGCCATGTTATTCTTAAAAGTTAGACATTAGAACCAGGATAGATTTACTTTACCTGAATTGAAAACAACAAAATTCAGGATAAATTACGAAGAGATAATTTCCTCGAATTCCGTGAGATAGTAAATTCTGATGCGTTGGCAGATCGAGTGGCTGTGAGAGCTTACAGAGCAAGCTAAATACTGGGGATGGAAGTTTTGGTACACAGCTGTAAAACCAGGATGGCGTTCTCCACTCACATCATTGATGTTCAAGGAACCCTCGGGAGATGCACATGTTGATCAGGATCCGTCCAGTGGGGGATAGAGTGCAAGAAAACATTATTCCACTTATGCACCAGAGATGCCTTTCCATCATCAGAGTGCTCCTCGAGAAAACAACTCCCCTAATATTCAGCATGCAGAAACGGCGTGAAGATATTTCTAAGGATCGGAACAAGTGAATTGGGTTCATCTTCCGTACAAGGAGTGCCGCCATCAACTGATGTTACGGTTCCAGATCTATCACAGTCTTCTCAGCTAAAGAGACTGACTTCCGAGCATCGAGGAGTCCACCAGTTCCAGACAGGCCATTTCCTAGCGTTCCGGGAGAATCAGGCGGCCTCGGAGAGACTTGTTCTTTAAGGAGGGAGAGATGTGGTATATTTAACTGTAACCAGTTAAAGACTTAACTGTGACTGAGTGGATGATGGTATATAAATAACACGCAACTATGAAATCTGTATCGGTAATTAGTAATGTGTTGTACAGTGAAGTAGAGATATATTAAAATAATATACTTAAGGAGGAAGTCGTTCAAATGTGCATCTAATTATAGTTTGAAGTCACACAACACTTCATAAAACTTTCCAAATTTAATAAAAAAGAAGCTAAATTAAAGATGATTTCACTGTATCCTCCTTAATTCTACCATAGAAGTTAAGAAGGCAAACAATGCGTATAGCTTAATAATTCTTAAACTAAGCTAATAATATATATGTTACCATTACCGGCTTATAATTTATTACGATTTTCTGGATTTTTTAAAAATAAACTGCATTTTTTTAAAAAAACTGATATTATGTAGAGATACCAATATCTCGATCTAAAATCGAGATCGCCAAACGGTAGGGAGACGATAAATGTCACGGACGGTGGGATTCCATGTTAAGGAAAATTATTTTCAAAAATAATGTTTGAGGCTCTGTACAAGGCAAAGGCTTTTACAAAAAAAAAATAATAATATAACACATGAAATATAACAGTGACGTGTAAAGCTTTATTAACTACATTGACTTTCAGAGGGAGGAATTCGACTATATTCAATATGACAGTCGTTCTGAGACTACACCGCGTGCGTTCTGTACAACATTTTATGCAGCCATATGCAGCAAATCAACAAGGAATATTCCACATTGTCTGTTGTGTTTGTGTGTGCCATTCATTGACGATTACAGAGTCAGCATCTGTTAATACCTCTTCTGAATTCTGAAACAGATTTACATCTTCTGCAGAGGTTTAGCTACCGCCGTATCAATGATGCGGGGCTCTAAAGCTATAGGGGCTCCAACATGTATAACTACAGTCTCACTAACATGGCTCTTATATCTGAAAAGAGGCCAGAAGGAGTTTTGATACAGGGCCCACTCAGAACTAGCTACGCCAGTGATCTTCTGCCTGTACGAATTATCAGTGTTCCTGTTTCTCTGAACTTAATGATTTCTTTCAAAGCATCAAACGATAAATCCCTTTACGTAGCTTCTCTGTCGGGCCTTAAGCTCACGGTCATTATTTGCCAATAATGCACATCCTGGTAATTTGTGAGTAGCATGTTCACTTCAACTGAGAATACTATTTCTTGGAGCGTGCCTTTATATTTAAATTACTGCCACGGTGGTCGCATACGAAAGCATAAATTTGCATTTTTCTTTCTTACACTGATTGTTTGCTGATTCTCATCTGGGTAAACTCCAACAGCGCCATGAATATCCCTATCGGTGATGTTGGAACAAATTTTTTTTTCAACGGAATCGTGCTTTTTATGACATTATAAGTTTCCTTTCCAAGATTGGTACCGTTGCAGTTGTTAGATCAAGCTAATAGTGAATAACGTCAGTTTAAAAAATTTCACACTGTAGTTCATTTCTGTGATGACATTAAAATATTAATTTTTGTGTTTCATGTGCAATATAAATTGAAGAATTTTAAGAAACTTTAATCTTAATTTAGTAGCAATAATCGACTAATTTGAATTTTATTGAAAATATGAAGCCTAATTTCAAACGAAATCGAAATTTTGCCACATAATGACAATTGTGTGACATTGTCAATTCAAAATCAAGGTTAAGTAACACGAAAGTAAAGAAACTCAACAAACAGAGAAATAGCAACGGAGACAGTAACAAATTATCTTTATTTTGAAATGATACATTTAACATGCAGCGAAGAAAACTGCAGCTCAGCCGATTGTATGACCACCGTGGACGAATATACTCAAGACAACACGTCTAAGTTCGTAATCAATCAGAAAGGTACTTGCTTAAAATATCAAAATTTTCTTGGTTAGGTTTTTTAAAAAAAAATGTGTTAAAATCTTTAGATAGGCGGTGTTGAAAAGACATCAAAATTAAAACAAATTTTTCTTTGAGAATACATTGCGTGATTAAGTGACATAAGATTCACTTGGTGTTTGAATAAAGAGTCCATCTAATTTGAGTTATTAGTCTCGTAGGGAATCTTGCATGTCTTTCCGATTTGGTAGTTGATATGTTTGATGTTATTGGGTGGCATTGGGAGGTATTGCCATCCCTCATGATTATATCAAGAGAAAGTGCAAATCCTTGAACACAAATGTCAGTTTAACTCTATCAAGTGACACTCGACTTTTTATTATAACTATTATTAGTTATATTAATAGCCATGTGTTTGTCATTCCTTAATTGGACTTCGTGTGGCTTCGATATGGCTGAGACAATGTTGGAGCAACTTTCTCAACTCGTGGGAACATTTGAGTACAGTCGTTCAATTTATGGTTTTCAAAAATTTTAAAAACATACGAGTGGATGTCGACAAAAGTTTTAAATTATTCATTTTATTTTTCAACTGTTGCAAAAAAAACCGTAGTCTAAAGACAATGATAATGGGGTATCAATGCATATTTCAGCTGGTATTCTGAGAGTAACACCATGCACTAAGTCTGCTCTTGAAGCATTGATATCTGGTTTTATACCTGCTCGCAAGCCAAGAACTCCTGGTAAAGCCTTGGTGTATTGACACACTTGTGAGCCATTAAAAATGTGCCTCTTTATCACTCTGTGTTAATGTTCCTCTAAACCATTCAATTTCGGGTGGAATGGTATGGTTTTGATGCGGTTTATACCTAGGAAAATTGTTTAAATTCCTTGAAAAGTGCAGCCTCAAATTGTCTGCCTTGGTCAGTTGTTAGATAATCAGAACAACCGAATCGAGAGATCCAAGTATCAAAATTGGCACCTGAAACTGTTTCTTCAAGTGATGTTCTATAAAAGTACTGCTTCTGGTTACCTGGTGAACTGATTGACAACTGTTAAGCAAAACTATGTTCATTCTAATTGTGGTGAAGGACCTATCAAATCAACATAAATGTGCGAAACTCTTGCATCAGGTAAGGCAAAAGTGTCGAGAGGTGTCTTTGTGTGTTTATACACCTTTAAATGTTGACAGACAGTACAACTCTGGGTCCATTTTTTCAAACAGTTTTTGCAATGATCTTCTATAAAGGTAGTGCTTGCGAACCGATCAATAATTGTTAAACAAATATATTTTCCTTCTGATGGTGGTGAAGGGCCTATAAAATCCACATGAATGTGAAAATCTTGCATCAGGTAAGGTGAAAGCTCCCAGAGGTGTCTTCGTGTGTTTATGCACATTTGAACGTTGATAGACAATAAGACTCTGGGCTCATTCTTTGACTGTTTTATGCATGATCGGCCAAACATATCTTGATGTAATGAGTTTTAAAGATGCTGCAATACCAGGATGAGCTAAATTGCTGAAATGCTCAAAGATAGTCCTACATAAATTAAGTGGTACAATTAATCTGGAAGAGCCAGTTGAAGCATCACAAATGAATTTAGTAGTAGACGCTGAAGAAGGCACGCATTTTAACACAAGGAAGTATTTCTCGTCATTTCAGAAATTTATCCCGTTGTTGAGCTTTTGAAAATTCATTAAAATCTAAAAATAAACTGTATATTTGATTTACTTCAATTCTAGAAAGTACATCAACGACTATGTTGTTTACACAACTTATATGACGAACATCGTTTCTAAACTGAGATGTGAAATCTAAATGTCACTATTCGCGTGGGCTGCACTTGTGAGGATTTTGTTTAAAGTCATGTATTAGAGGCCCGTGTAGATTATAAAATTTCTTTCTTCGTGCATGTGACGGAAACGTTTTAATAAGGTAGGGGTTTACTAGGAGTTCTTTATCATTTGTAGACATTTATAGGTATAATGAAATCCGCATAAATTAGAAGTTTAAACACTGTTTATGCGCCTTTTTTAAGGTATCCGACTATAGGTTCGGAGATAAATTTTTCAAAAATTGATTTTCTGAATAATTTTATTGTTTTAAAGAACATAAATAGGCTTAAAAAAGTCATAACGATTAAATAACTAACATGTATCGCCCTTTTTTAAAAAAAATATTTTTAGGAAAATTTAGCAATTTTTTTTTTAAGTTAAGAAAAACGTGATAAAAAAAATTGCAAATTATGCAATTCTAACGTCATTGATATTCTTCTCGATCCCTCTAAAGTGTCACAACCCGCTGGATAAAAAATATTTTAAAACATAAATATTTCATTAGAGCATTTAAATTTGATAGTCATGATTTTTCGTCAAAATTACTGCATGTTCTAAGCTGAAAATGGCTGTAAAATGTGATTAAATGTAGCTGTCTTAAAACCTGTGGTTTGTTACACTCTGAAAAGCCCATAGCCTATACGTTATAAATTTCATTGCATTTTATTGTATTATTTAGAAGATATCCCGTTTTTCATACACAAATTATCATGAAAAGTTCATTCTTCAAACAAAACGAATTAAAAAAATATTTTTAATAGTTAGATAAAGTAAATGCTATAAAAAGGACTTAAACACTCTCTAGTTTTATGTACTAGTCCTTCTTCCTCAATAATTAATTTCTTTTTTCTCTAATGACCCAAACAACACCAAACACCTAAAAAGCACTGTTTCAACCTAGTCGGATACCTTAATTCAATCAAAGGAAAAAATTTCAATCGAAACACTTCCCACTCAGCTAAGGTACTACCGAATCTGTTTCCCACACAGAGTTGCTCCATACGCTTGTAAGAGTATGGGATGGGGTGAGAGAAAGGATTTTTGTAAGCAACCTATTGCTGCCAGTCAGTGGGCTCAACT
Source organism: Trichonephila clavipes (assembly GCA_019973935.1). Taxonomy (NCBI): domain Eukaryota; kingdom Metazoa; phylum Arthropoda; class Arachnida; order Araneae; family Nephilidae; genus Trichonephila; species Trichonephila clavipes. The sequence continues at coordinate 9,497 of BMAU01012568.1, forward strand.
AGGATTCAATAAATTTAAAATTTGTAAAATATATGGATGATCAAAGGACCCTCGTCTATGGTCGACATACTTCTTTAAAGTGTGCCTCAAATAAACACATAGTTCTCATTTTAGCAAGAATTTGATCATTGGGAATTTAAATATTATCACTAATTGTATAGACTTCTTATTACATTTTCTTAAAATTCAAAATGTTAGAATGCATTATGTATTGAGAACTTCCTTGATCTCACTGGATAAATTTGATACATTAGGAAGCATATGAATCCAGACATGTTTCTAAAATTCGTTGTTCTAATACAGAAACTAAAAAAAAATTTCAAAAACTCTTTAAGAAATTAAGTAAAAATATTGAGTACAAATAAGCAAAAATTAGATAAACCCATCTTTTATTAAATTAACCAATATTTATGTAAAGGCACGCAGCCAAAAACCAAGCAGTCTTCGCGCGCAGGCGCAATGAATTGAAACTGAAACGAAAACTTTCTTTGAACCAGTAAAAAAGCAGAAACGAAAACCTCTGGGATTATTAGGAGAGAAAGGAGAACGCGAGAGGTGCGCGATAGAACAGCATACTCTTCTTGAATATCATCGTCAAACTTATCTGTAAAACAATCTACCTTTTTAATTAATTTTCGTTAAAGTCTTATAAATAAATGTGAAGTAAGACAAAACATCGTTCTTGGACCCTCGCACAAGGTTCCCACACAAATTAGCGGGGGCTCCTGGTCATGATCGATAAAATTTAGATTTGAACCAAAGTCTGACAATGAACAAAAAAGCGTCTCGTGAGGAGACTGCTGAAAACTTCGTTCAACCCATGTAGAGGTTTGAACTCAGCATGAAAAATTCCGGCCCGTGCAGAGGCCGGAATTGGAAAAAATTTGATTTGATCAAAAATTTGAATGAAAAAATGCCGTCCGTGGAGGAGACGCACCGCCATTTTTCGGAAACTCGTCGTTCAACCTTAAAGGTGTAGAGGTTGAATTTTCAACTTCATTCTGCCCGTGCAGAGGTCGGAACAAATAACAAAATAACTTGTAGAGATGTAGTTTTTCAACGAAACCCCTCAAAATCCCGCCTGTAGAGGTTGAACTAACTCAGTGTGAATAATCCGCCGGTAGAGGCTGAACTACAATTTCAACTATATTACCCTTCTGAAGAGGTGAAATCAGTGGAATCGAAATTTTTTCTTCAAATCATTGATACATCGTACGTGCGAGCAACAAGGAGCCAGAAAAAAAGGTAGGATCTTCTTCCAAATTTTTATAAATGTATAAAAAACGCTCTAAAGAGGATCTCATAAGAGTTGTTGAGAATCTAGACGGTACTGTGGAGAGTACTGACACTATAGTTAAACTACAAAGACTAAAAATTGAGAACAGTAGTACATTTGAAAGTGATCCAGATTTCGTTAAAACTTACTAAAACTGTATAGATGAGGAGAGTATCGCGAAACGAAAAGAGAGGCAACTTCAGAAAACAGACAAAATTGAGCTCGCGAAACTTCAGTTAGTAAATTAGAAAAAGAAATCGAACTTCAAACACAAAAATAAAATTTTCGCTTCTTCTAACTGCAAATAAAGTCGAAGATAAACAGCTCGAAACTAACATAGAAAATATGACATAAACAGTATTAAAACTTTATCTTCCTGAAACCGCACTCAGATTCGAAAATTTTAATCTGTTCTTCCAATCAAGAATCCGCGCATTTTTAATTAAAGAAAATAACGATGAATTAATATAAATCTGAAATTTTAATAAATCTTCCATGAAAAAGAGCTCATAACGTCTCTACTGTATATTAAAGAAGAGAATTAAATGACTATGAAAAACTAAAATCTATAGTACCAGAGAATTCCACTAACCCTCGCGAGTGTTTAAACTCATTTAAAAATTTGTAAAAATCATCAGGCGATACATATCCGGCAACCTGGCTGCAAGATTGACGGCAAACTTCCAATATTATTGTCTGTTAAGAAAATTAATTCCTTTGAATCTCTATGTGATTCATAATTTCTGATAAATTATTTCCGAAACTTTAAATAAGGGAAAAAAACCGCAACCTATATTGGCATTCGAAGTGGTGAAGATTGGTTTAGACTCCTCGATTTAGCTAAAAAGAGTGATATTTATATTTCCCATCTAGAAGCGGATCACATAAGGAAACTCCTATTACTTATGGATATACCCAAGACCCCTTTAAAATAGATCACAAAACTTAAACCAAAGATTAAAGAGAACTATCCCCAATATCTTGAAAGAGAAATAAAAAATAAGCTTTATATGCGGTGATTCACTTCATTGAAAGCAAGAGACTGTGAGAAGCGTTTTAAACCTAAAGAATCTAACGACCACATCCATAATAGAATAAACGTGTGAATACTTTGAAAGCCGAGAGCGAAACAAAATAGCGATGAATGCGCAAATCTTCAATATGTAAACATTTTTGTGGAAAATCAACCCGTAACAGCCTTGATCGATTCATAGGTTGCCAGACCCAGTTTTAAATTCCTCACTAATTAGAGTGCAAACACTTCCGAAGAAATCATAACATTAAGTTCATGTTTAAGAAAACAGCGAGCAAACTGATAAATATTTCTCTTTTAATCAACACTGTTGAACGGCAATATCACCGACCTTGACCGAAGAATTTATTATACATCCAGTTAGGTTCTGAAATAGAAAAACTAGGCCACGCAAAAAGAGCGATGTTTTATTGAGTGAAAGTGGATCCTTCTTTGAGTGCAGATTGTGGTGTTTCTTTCCAAATGTTTTCTGTTTCAAATGTGATAGAAACTCTAGTTATGATTTGCCAGCTATGTTAAAAACTTTAATACTAGAAATGATTCGAGTTCTTAAATTAAGGATTATAAATGTAATAAAAATTAAGAGTACTAAGTTAAAAATTGAGTATTGTAAGAGAAAAAAATGTTCTGATAGTATTGTGTAAGAAAGCCAATGGTGCCATGAAAACGAGTTCCGTGAATTTATCTCCCGATCACCTAACCCTACCTATGAAGAGTAAATATCGACGGTTTGTGTTGCCCGAAGGATTTTGAGCCTTGGCAGTGAAACGAAGGAAAAAAGAGAAATCGTTTTGAACAGACGTCCAGAACTCTACAGAGGAAAATATCGATGCGTTCAACCAAAGATCAACTTGTTAAAGACGTTCTTATGCCTGTGAAACAATGTTTTCCTGTGGAACCTTCCGGATGCTCAAAGAGGTGCCTTCAGCTTACGATGGAGAAACCGTTCCGAAGCCCTCAGAAAATTATGATATGTTTAATCTCTATATATTTGTCGTATAGTCTTTGTCTGTTCGTCTTTTTGTGAAGTGTGTCGTGACTCTCCCTGGCTCCTCCATGGAATACCGCTGTGACAGCGTACGGTCAGGAATGGCCGCCAGCATGCAGCCAAAACCAAGCAGTCTCGCGCGCAGGCGCAATGAATTGAAACTGAAACGAAACTTTGAACTAGTAAAAGCAGAACAAAAAACTTTTGGACATTAGAGAGAAGAGATGAGAACGCGAGAGGTGGCGCGAGCAGGCGTTACTCTTCTGAATATCATCGTCAAACTTATCTGTAAAAATATCTACCTTTCTAATTAATTTTTGTTAGTTTTAGCAAAATGTGGAAGTAAGACAAAACACGTCTTCGACCCCT
>BMAU01012573.1:0-11343 GCA_019973935.1 Trichonephila clavipes
GGGGTCATATACCTTTAAAATTTCCGGAAAATCGATTTTTTTATTAATGTTATTTTATTTTATAGAGAGGTAAACCTTTCTGAGTGTTCTAAAAGAAACCGCATGCATATACTCCCAATAGAATGGATGTTATTAAGAAAAATAAAAAGAGAAGAGGCGATTTAAATATTGTTTACATTTGGCTCAGGGTGACAGCTGTCATGTCGCTGGTGACAGCTGCATTTCTCTGTTCTCTAATATTTTCATTCTAATTATTATCAAATGCTTGAATCTAAGCCTCAAATATTATTATTGTTGTTCTGAATATTAACTACAACTTCTACTAACTTTATAAACTTCCTACTTCTACTTTGTTTTTGATAAAGTGAATCTTGAATTTATACTCGCTCGTTTTGATTTTCATACCGTATCTTATTCTAAGATAAATTTTAGGAAAAATATTATTTTTATAATTTTTGAATGATGAATTCGACTGAATCTGCCAAAGAGAGACCATCTGGTAAACGCCCCAAGAAAAGAAGCTTACTGTGTAATATGCATACGAGATGCAAAGCTGTACACAGGTGGATGAATCACTAAACAACAGTGCATCTGAAAAAAGATTCGGACTGCAAGATGTTGATTCATCTTTTATTGAACATGATGACTGTTTTGATGGCTATAGAGTGTTTGATAAAACTATCTGTTTACAAACATTCAAAACTTTTGCTTCTTGCAAAAAAATGTGGTGATATTAAACTATCAAAAGTAAAATGGTGTTAGAGGTTTGTCTAGTGTTTTTCGATTGAATGCAAGAACTGTAAAGGCTGTTTCGTTTAAATTCAAAAATGCTGGGTAAAAGAAAAATATTCAGAAATAAACAGACGTTTTTGTATACGCAATGAGGACAATTGGACAGGGTCATGCAGCAATGACAACTTTCTTGGTGTCATGGACTTTCCTCCTCAGTTCCTGAAAAATCCTAATAACATTATAAACAAACTACAATTGTGTAGTGGTAAAGAAGTCGCAGAAGCTTCAATGCAAAGTGCAGCTTTTGTAAGAGGTAACTGACAAATTCTTCCGATATAATAATTATGGAGATGGAACATGGAAACCCGTGGCTATTCTTCTCGTGTTGGTGTGGTGCTGTTATAGGAGATAAAAACAGGAAAGCGTATTGATGCGGAAGGGGCTATTCTTCTTTCTGTAAAGGATGTGATTCTTGAAAACGAAGAAAGCGGGTTCACCTGCTTACAAAAAAGTGGAAAAATTCTTCACGTTAAAGAATGTTTGAAAACCACAAATGGTTCAGCTGGCATGATGAAGACTGTGGGAATGGTTCGCATATTTCAGCGTTCATTAAGTCATCGTTCTGTGAGATATACATCTTACATCGGGATGGCGATTCAAAACATTCTCATCTATTACTGCATCCAACCGTATGGAGAAAGATATCACAGTTTCAAAATTGAATGTGTTGGACATGTTCAAAAAAGAATGGAACTCGTTTACGAGAATTAAAACAAATGAGCTTCAAACTCAGTGATGGGAAGTCGTTCAGGGAAAGGGAAGGTTGACCGACGGAATGATCGACTTAATTACAATGTACTACTATGGAAATGCAAATCCGACAAAATAAAACATGCCCGTCAGATATGCGAAAAGCTGTTTGGGTATATTTCCATATACGTTCAAGCGACGAAGAACCATTGCACAGTTTTTGTCCCGTAGGTCTAATTCTTGGTGTAAATATCAAAATCAAGTAGTAAGGGCAACGTGGAAACTTTTTTAGACATAGTAACAAATTGCCAGTGGCAGTAATGGATGCCATAAAACCTGTGTTTAATGATCTATCACAACCTAAACTTCTACAAAAATGTCTAGGGGTAAAACCCAAAATAATAATGAATCCATTAACTCATTAATATGGAAATTATGCCCAAAAACTTTAGGTTGTGGTAGAAAGATTGTTGTATATCTACAAATGAGGCAATTGTCATTTTTAATGATGGCAATCAAGGCAGACTAAAAATTATGCAATCGCTTGGTCTGACTGTTGGTTTTGCGTTTTTTATAAATTTGTTACACTTGTAGATATATAAAAATTCAGGCTGCAGAAGTACATTTTTAATCTCCGCACAAAGAAGTACGACAGGCTAAAGAATGCAATTAAAACTACTTGTAAAGAAATTAACTGAAAGAGGAACATCATATGCATGTGGCAATTTTTAGCATTAGAATCATAGTAATACACTGCATTCATATCTGAAATTTGTTTAATATTTATAATAAGTAGTTGTTAGTTAAGTATTGATTGTTTTAAGTAATATTTATAAATTTTTAACTTTATTTTGGAGAAATGTGAATCACTTTGTTGCATTTTGATTATTTTTGTAGCTTTTGATATCGTTTCGATGCTTGTACTGCATTGGTATAATATATGTTTTTTAGTTATAATAATTTTAATAAATTGAAGTTTATTGACTAAAAAAACTTCACATTAGTTTTAATTTAAATTTATAGTTGTTGTTTGAGTAACCAGAATAATAATATATATAAAACTGTGGTAAATTTTACGTTGATGTCAACTTTCTCAGAACGTCATTTTTACTCATTGGCGCATGATATTTTCAAAACCGTGCCATGGAAAATGATAAAATTTTTTACTGTAGATTCTGATCATATCTGTACTTAAAATAACGAACCAGTTTGAATTTTTAATGAAAAATTTAAAATTACAAATATAAAATAGCAAAAATTTTTTAAAAATTTTATAGTTAAATTTTTTAAATTGTTATAGTTTACTAAAAATTTTTAAAAATCAGTCTTTCATGCTTCCGTCATTTTAAAGATAACACAATTTCTAACACTGAGCAAAATTTCATCAAAAAATATTGGTAACTTTTTTATAAAGCTGCGCGTAATGCATATCACTTGCGAAAAGAAAAAACAAAAATTTCTTTTGTAATTATCTAATTAAAAATTTATCCTAATTAGCACTGTGTTTGTTGGTTATGTTTTTAAGTAAGTAATATCTATTTGTTTATTCCTCCAAAATTTACATTCCAGGAAACAATAATTAAAAAATTATAGAGCTTTAAAAGGCTCACTATTTTAACCATTTTCAATTTTTTAAAAAGGTATGTGACCCCTTAAGCTTGAAGTTATAAAAGTTTAAAATTCGACAAGTACAATTTCCGATCAACATGAAACGTAGCAAGAAGTCTACATTTTTGTTTATGAATTAAACAAATCGAAAAATTAAATACGAAAATTAAATTTAATATTGAACTTTTCCTAAGTTTTAAGATGGAATTATATTGAAATTATATAAACCAAATAATATGTGTTTAAATTCAAAACAAACAAAAACCGACAATAATAACATATGTGACCATCATTCATTATTTTTCTACCTGTGACTATGCTAACCCGGAGGTACAGTAAAATCATGAATAGCCAATGAACGCTGCAACCATAGACATCAAACGTGTGAAGGCTGCTCTAGACTCGACTTTTACAACAGAAGGGGTCAGAAACCTTCCAGTGACCTACCGCAGTACACCATCGTACAACTTTTGGCTTTCCATTTTCGAGAAATGATTTTAAAGGAAGATCGTTGAAGAAAATAGCACCATTTATGATTGAATGTCCTGCTTCAACGTTTCCTCACAAAACGATAGGAATTATTGTATCTGACTTGGAAAATTCTCACAAAAAAACTCTAAATATTTGCTATCATCACTCACATTAAATTTTCCAACTCTTTACAATGCGTACTTCTAATATGACTTTCTATTTGCACATTATTTTCGCTGGAGTATTTCATGATGTTGTATGAATATATATTGTTTATAAATTACTGATATCTAAGTGTTAGCATTAAGCTTTTGTTTGTGTTGAAAAAATATTCTTGTAACCTCACTTGATAAAAAAGGAAAGGACATAAATGTATAAAATTGACGTAGAATTACCTTTTAGTGCTAAGTAAATCCCTTCTCCAAACCGATTTCTGCAACACCTCATTTTTAGTGGATCTCTATTCAACAAAATAAGTATGCTTGCCAAATTTCAGGTAAAATCTCAAAATTCCCCAGTGGGATTTTATCAAAATTCCGTAACCACCTTAGAATCTATTTCGGAAGACCCTTTCTTGCGGACTGCAACCTCAACAAAGAAAAATGCATACTTAAATTATTTATTGTGGGTCTAGTAGCTCAAAAAGGGGAATTTTTTAATCTATATGCCTAAGTAACTTTCTGCAACCCTCTACGGTAGTCTATTTACACAAACCTCATACTTACAGGATCTCTATACAACAAAAAAAAGGAACATGACTCCCAAATTTTAAGTCTGTTGATCTAATAGTTCAAAAACGGAAATACTTATCTATAACGCTCCATAACACCGTTACTTTTGGGGAATCAATACTCACAAAATCCTTTTTGCAGCAGATCTCTACTTTTTGAAAGGGACATGAGCAAAGTTTCAAATCTGTAGTTCTAATAGTTCCAAAAGCGTTCGACTACATTTTATAACCATCTTTTAACCACTCGGAACTCACCATGAAGGTTTGTTTTCGCAAATACCCTTCTTAGAGGATCTCTACTCCAAGAAAGGGACGTGTCTGTGCTATATCTCATCTGTAGGTCAAATAGTTCCTGTGATATTGTGATGATTGAGGATACCTCCATCAACTTCTGCATCAATTGGCAGACGCTCAAATTCAGATTATCCTCAGAAATTCATGTTTTCAATCTTTTTGAAGAGAGAGTATAAAAAATCATACAAGCTAAGTCACACACATTCTTACCCATATAATTCAAGAAACTTTTTAACATTCTCATTTAAAATATTTCTATTTAGAACCATTGCCATTTTTTTTTTTAAATTGTAAATGGAACCGACACCATTTTAACAATGTATTCTAACTTACAAATTTTTCCTTAACATTTCTTTTTAATGTCCGTATAAGAAGTGCTTTTAGGTGAAAATGAGTTGTATGTAAATGAAGGGTGGGAATATCCTTATACATCCTAGTATTCCTGGAAAATTTCCTTATATAAATTTCAGTCACCCCTTGAAACATATACTTTTTTTTTTACTTATCGAACAAAATTTACTTGCATTTCTCATGACACGTGCTAAAATGGATCATTCAACGTTCGCCTTTAGAGAAGCAAAATCTTGGTTCTGACAACTTTACATGAACAAAATAAAAATATAAATGCGAGAAAAGTATACTGAGATCACATTCGAAAAAAATGCGAATTTAAAGCGGAAAATATTTAGCCCTTCACTCTGGAGATTTGCCTTTAACACTGCTTCATCTTAGAATCTGGCATTACATTGCCAGCGGCTGTTTTGAGAAACTATTCAAGATGAAATGAAGGAAACATATGGAAATGTTAATTCTAAATTTAAATATACTTCCAATTTTTTGTATTGTCAAGTAACGTTTCTTTAAGCATTCTATTTTGTATAAATTGGATTTCTTTTTCACTTACTTCAGTAGGGTTTTTATTTTTTATTAAAACTTCAGATTATTTTATACTAGAAATGATTATGATTTGATAATTTTCTTACATACTACATTTCAATGAATATGTATTGTATTTTTAGTATACTGAGTGTGAAAGGAAATTATTCTTTTTATTAGGGGTATCCGACAACACAGTGACTGTTTAGCAAAATGCGCAAATGAATATTGCTTTAATATTTAGTGTCACTTAGATTAGAATACACGCTTAAAATTGCTTTAAAGAATAATATTACAATAAAACATTATTTGAATCATTAACATTTTGACAGAATTTAATCCTAGAATTACATATATTCAAGCCATTCTGCTTTAATGAAAATGCTCTTATAATAATAACATTTTGTTTATATATAGCTCCAGACAGAATTAACTAAAGAATTTTTAAAAATTCATTATTTCCAGAGAGTTACTACCAATTAAAATAATTACCAGAGTTTTTGTTAAAATTTCTCCACTCTCTGATGTATTGAATATGGATAAAACTACGTCTAAGTTATATAGATGTCTCATAAAATAGTCAGAACAATCCCGTACAGAGGTAGGAGCTATACATAGAAGCAAAATATTATTATAGAAGAATTATCCATAAAAGCATGCTTTGAAAATAGACAATTGTTATGAATAAGAATAAGAGTCGATTTAGAATTAGAATAATGAATATAGAATAGATTCAATCATGTTAATTGGATGCCAATGTATTTCGACTTACCGCGACTGCTGCTTCCATGCGGGACACCTGGCACATTTTTTATAAACTTGAGGAAAAGTAATAATTTACGATGAGTCATTGAGAAACACGCAAAGAACTTTTCCAGTCTATATTTTGCAACAAAACACACAAGCACACTATTATATGTAGAAAATTGTTACAAAATGGCAATCACAATCACAAAAAAAACGATGCTTCCATCACACACGAATACGAATCAGAAGGGCATTTTCCCCGCCAATAACAAATCCTTCTAGAATAAAAAAGTCCCATTTCGTGGCTCCATCTCTGGACGGCGAAAGGAGTCAACTGTTCTTAACAGCAATTATATGTTAATTTTTTTCTCCAATATATTGCATTTAAATTTTTCTTTATTGTATTAATAATCTTTTTACAGCATTTTTGCAAATAAATGCTATTTTCCAATATATTTTTAAAATATTTGTTTATACGCTTTTGCAAAAATCAAGGCTCCGAAAGTAGAGAAAAATACCTTAAACACAAAAGCAATGAGAATAACTTATTACGTTTTGATATCGTGGATATTTATATTTTCAAAATAAATTAGTTTGCATTTTTTCAATGTTTCCTGTACAGCAATGTTGGAATTAATCAAACGTTTTACAAACATTTTTATCTTTTAATAATTTGTCAACTTTTGCCATGTATTAATTTGAATGCTATAAATCGTAAAAGGGCATTTTTCTCTGACTTTTCTACTTTTACAGGAATTTAACCAAAATTTTTATGATTTATTAATGTCTTGTACCAAAACTTTTTGAACAAGAAAATAAACCAAACAGCAAAAGTAATAATAGACTAAAAGTATAGACCTTATATAATCTCTCAGACAGTTCTTTTCAATAAACTTACCAAAATAGTTAAACTGTAATACATCACACTATATGGTTAAAACAAATTTCAAATGTAGGAAAAGTTAACACAAATCTTAACATGCAGGTTCTATTGAATCAAATTAAGGTTTATTTTTACGTATGATTTATTAATTACATATACTTACTTTTTACGGCATAATAACACGCGTGTATGTAAAAAAACATACTCAAAGTTTACACAAACAGACGCGCGCGCAATGTACGAATTCATAGATACAATATCACGTAAGCCAAAAGAAATTCAGGGCAGATTCTGACACCCTAAGCTGTTTTCCTGCATTATTTTTTTTCATTGCAGGAAGTCGATCGCGGTCGACCGGTGATTTACCAATACATGCTGGGGTGTTTGATTGAAGATAAGCAGTTAATTATATACAGAAAGATGCAAGATTAAGTGTGAGAAGTATACTGACTATAGCTATGACCACTAACTTTAGATGAAAATGGGGTTTTAATGCATTGTTAACAAATGCATCATTTGATATTATATTTGTGGCCATTATATTATTATGTTGTATCTTGCATTTTGCTTTAAGGCGATCTTAGAAGTGTAAGTTTATTTTATTGTACTTATGTAGGTAAGTGCAAATTCGTGTTTATTATTAAGGTTATAAGAAAATATGGTTTTATGGAAAATATGGAAAGAAAAAATTTTCTTAGCTCTCACTACATCTACTCGAAAAAATTAGACGTAGCCCGAACCTGGAAAGTTTGACCGACCATGTTCTACAGGCTAAACAGCCATTTGGGAGCTTTTTAGAGTTGCTTCATCGAATAATCCTTAAAAACTATTTGTGGATGGAAGTATTTTTGGCATCAAACCTGGCGACTTTTAGCGATCAAATTTGTAACCAAGTCAGTCACCAAAATTACAGCCTTTCTATTCGCCTACAAACCATCCTTCTAGCCATAGTAATTTTTCACAGGGAAAAGAAAGAACAAGCGCAACCTCTTCATAATAATAGTCGTTAATAGGAACGTTGGCCAGAATGTAAACAGTATTTTTATCCAGTCGTATCGTATTTCTGACGCAATATTTGTGCCTCAAAGACCTGTATAAACACTAAGTTCATTAGTTATTTAAATCTAAACATATATTTTTGTCTAATTTCAGACCAATTGTAATGCCATAAAAAGAGCAAAATCAAATTGTTAAGGGTATTAAATTTCTCTAGATGTCCCGTATAAACATTTCTTCAAACAGGTATAATTTTAAATTTAAATTAAAATGATTCGAATCTTTCATTAACATTTATTTATAAGAATTATATTTAGAAAAGTACAAAATGTTTAAAATATAATAATAATTTTAAAAAGCTCAGTTGTTATAGAAGAAAATTCCTATAATAAACATAGGTATTTTTGCATTGCGCGCACGCGTTTTCTAAAAATAGTAGCTTCCTGATTCGCCAGAAACTTTGTAGAATTATAAAATAAGATCCCACTTTAAACCCTACCTAATTTTAGTATTATATTTTGTAAAATTATTAGCAGTACTTCAGAATATCTTTAAAATGTAGGTTTTCTTTTATTTATTAAAATATGTAAGTTATTATTCTATTTATATAAAATAAGGCCAATGTAATAAGAATATACGAACTCATATAAATCAACTATGTTGGGGTAAGAAAAGCTACTGTTTTAGAAAATATCATGCGACGTAAAACTTAAAAAAATATTTTATAGAAATTTTCTTATTTTCATATGCTTATAATTTTTAAAATTAATGATTTATATTAAAATATTTATGACTCTTTCTGAAGCCTTCATTCCTTTTTATAACAATAATGGTGTAATCGAATTATTTAATTTAAATTTTTTAAAAATTATACTCTTGTTTGAAAATTGTTTATATTTTTCAGACCTCTAGAGAAATTTAACAGCCCTGAGACGTCTTAATTAGTTAATTTTAGATGGGAATACAAGCACACATATATAAACTCGAATTTGATTTCTTCCCCGTCCATGTAAATATGTTATTCTCGGCATCATTTAAACTTATTTAAAGTCCAACAAAGGACTCTATTTCAAATTTATTTCTCGAGGAGAAATTAGAAATTTTAAAATTTACTGTAACAACTGTTTTAAAATTTGGGTCAAATCCTTATTTTCAAAAGTGAATCTAACGGGTCATACTTTAAAAACAGCCAGATTCTTTTATTTTGATATCATTTGACAACCAAGATGGAGCGTTTCTGCTGAGGTTTTATGTAAGCAAAGGCAATACATTTATCTTTTAAAAATATTAACCTGTGTTCTTAACTAAATGGAACTCTCCAAGGAGAAATTGAGCGTCGTCTAATCGTGGATGATTGTGCATGATTTCAAAATGCATATCTACAAATTAAGAACGTTTTTCAACTGATACAAGGGCATTTAACCTTTTAACAGGACACAAAGCTACAATAACGCTTTTCTGTGATAAAGTACTTGATAAATGTAATGTTCTCATCCTCTATAAACATATTATTTTTTTCACAAAAAAATATCTGATTAAGCGACTTTTCCCTGGGAGTTGGCTAGACGTATAGTCACTGAATGGAATAACTTGCTATATATATATATATGATATATATATATATATAGTATAGTATATATAGTAGTAATATAGTATATATATAAGATATATATATATATACATACATACATATATATATATATATACACTGCTCCAAAATAATTAAAGGATATTGTGGTTTTAGGTAGATCTTGTGGCTGGGAAACTTTTAAATCATTGATATATGGTCGGATAGGACGTAGTAGGTTATATGAGAAGAAATTACACATGTTTGGCAGAAAAAATGCATTGTATTGTGCATTTGTGTGCACAAAAGGAAAACAAACACAATTTGTGCATATGAGAAAAGAATAAGAAAAAGGTGTTTTCTTCAAAAGAAATCATTTTCAGTAGGAGGTATGGTTTCCAGTCGGACGGCCAGCAACGTTGGAGCACCTATGAGACATGGAGTCAATGAGGCTAATGTAATCATGAGTCACTGTCCCACTCTTCCAGAAGAGCTCTTGTGGGGGTGGTTGGCGGCCAGCAACCTCGTCTTCCTAGAGCGTCGCAAGCGTGCTCTATCGGATTCATCGTCTGGAGAACATGCTGGTCATTCCATTCGTGCGACGATTCCTTCCTCGAAAAGGAAATCCTCCACGAGGTTAGCAACGATGCAGCCTGCAGTTATCGTCCATTAAAATGAAATCATCTCCGATTGCTGCAGCGTAAGGGACTACAATAGGTCTGACGATCTCATCCCTATTTCGGCGAGCAGTCAGAGGTCCATCTCGAATGATGTAGAGGTCTGTGCGCCCCGTCAATGGAGATGCCACCATACGAACACAACACTCCCCTTCCGCCAAATCTGACATATTTCGTGCACGAACGCAGGATTATTCCTACTGCGACGGTCCCTCCAGATGAAAATACGCCTATTATCCGGACGAACAGAAAAACGAGACTCGTCAGAAAAAAGAACACTGCTCCATTCATTTCTCCTCCAGTTCACATGCTCTTTTGCCCACTCCCTGCTGTCGCGACGATGCCTTGATGTTAGCTCTAACACATACCGTCAGTCAGCGAGCATACCAGACCTACACCATGGACCTGGTTTCGGACAGTCTGGAGTTTGAAACCGTGGTGCCAGTAGCCGAGCGAAGGTGTTGTTGGAGAAGAGTAGTGTTCATATTTCGGTGTTTCCGTGCCGTTAACACTAAATAACGAACTTCATTTGACATTGTTGCCCGTCTACGACCTTGTCCTGGTCATCGGCCTACACTTCCAGTCTCCCAAAAACGGTTCCAGATACTCTGAAATCACACTTTGTGACACTCCAATGGCTTGCGCTACTTCGGCTTGAGTTTGACCCCCTTCTAACCTACCAATAACTCTCCAAGCTTCTTGAACTCAGTTAAATGACTTCGCTGAGACATCGTATTCGTCGAAACAAAGCAGTCACTGAATGCCGATCATCCCTGTCTTCAGTTTCAGTTGAAAGTCAAATTTCATTCGCTGCCGCTGAAGCGACGTTTTTGACGTCGAACTCAAAAATTAGCATACTCCACAGTTTGAAAATCAGAAAAATTTGCATTTGTGATTCTCTTCTTTCTTCCATTTTCGGCAAAAAAAATTTCGCTTATATCTTTATTTTATATAAAACTTACAATATCCTTTTAATTGTTTTGAGCAGTGTATATGGAATACTTAGAATATA
>BMAU01012579.1:0-72238 GCA_019973935.1 Trichonephila clavipes
CAATCAGGAAGAGGATGCTATATAAGCCAGCGCAAATTCGAGGATTCATAAACGGGACGATTACCCGCCGATTGTAGGAAGACTTTGGTAAGCGAAGCATGTCAGGTAAACGTGCTAGAAGACATTTCTCACAGTTAAGCGAGTTTGAGAGAGGCCTGATCCTCGTGATGAAAACTGCAGGCTGGTCGACGCACCGTGTAGCTGGCCAGGTGGATCGTTCGGAGTGTGCCGTTAGAAATTGTTGGGATCAGTGGACACGAGAAGGTAACCCCGAGTGGAAAACCGGGTCTGGAGCGACCAGGACGACCACGAGGAGAGAGGATCGAAGGATCGTGCGCCAAGCACTTGTGGACCGCACAGTGACTAGTTCAACGATACTAGCAGACGTAGGCTTAGCAATTGTTCCACAAACAATTTCCAGACACCTTGCAGAAGCAAATCTTAAATCCAAGCGCCCTTTCAGTGCGCTCCTTTTAACACCGGAACATCGGCAACTGCGACTACAGTGGTGCCAAATCAGATCAATGTGGAATGTCACAAGTTGGCAAAAGTTTGTGTTTAGTGATGATTCCCGGTTTGTTTTGGGGACAGATGATAACCGTGTACGGGTGTGGAGGCACCCTGGTGAGCGGTTCAATTCCCCCGACACTGTTCTACGTCACACTGCCCGCACAGCTGGTGTAATGGTCTGGGGGGCCATAGCCTAAGATAGCCGGTCCACTTTAATTGTGATACGTGGAACCTTAACGGACCAACGTTACGTTGATGATGTTCTTCGACCCCATGTAGGACCTTTCTTAAATGGTCTCCCAGGGGCAATTTTCCAGCAAGATAATGCTTGTCTGTATACAGCAAGAGTTGCTCAAGACTTCGTACGTCATTTTCAGACTCATCCATGGCCGGCCCGCTCCCCCGATTTGTCCCCTGTATAGCACGTGTGGGATCAGCTAAAACGGCAGATGCCATCGTGTCACTCTGTACATGATTTAGAGATGGCTGTTCAAGATTTGTGGGCCCATCTGCCTCAGGACAACATAAGGTGTCTAATCAACTCAATGCCATACTGTGTGGCGGCATGTATTGCAGCTGGAGGTGCTTCAACGCGCTGTTGAAGTTGTCCAGTATTTATTTCGTTGCACACCCTGTATTCGTTTAATTGTCTTGTTTTTGAGATAAAGTGAATCTCTCATCTGTGTCATTATGTGTATTAAATTTCATTTCAATCCGATGCTTTCTTCTTGGGTCGCTATTTTCAATGTTCCTGATTGTATTTAAGTATTGAGGGAGAGTGAGAGAGAGATAGAGAGAGAATAGTGACACATGTAATATAAGATATTTTATTTAAAATAATTAATGAATTAGTAAGATTAATTTTGAAATATACTTTAACATCAAACATATTAAATGCTCCATGTTTTCGGTTAACAAAAAGAAACAGCTACCATTAATTGAATTATGAGTAAGAATTATTTTCATGGTAGATACAAAATTTATATATTAGCAAAGTTATTACGAAATCTTATTTCATGAACTTAATATTAAGAGGTCTTGGTACCCTAAAAAATGACAGACCTATCAAATTTTTATTTTTATTTAATCTTATTATTTGCAATATTATCTTTCGATTGATATATCATTTATGCAAGTCCGAAAGTTAGAAGTTGAATAAAACTTCATTTGAAAAAAAAATTAGGCAGTTCAGCCACGCCCAATTTTTAGAAAAAAAAGATAAAAAAAGCGTTATGATAAAAAAATCTATTTTATAATGAGAAATAATAACTATAAAAAAGAATGTTTAATATATAAATCAGAATATTTCCAAAGCAATACATTAATCTAATTTTTCTTCTTTATGAAATGTGTGCATGCAAAATTTTTGAATTAAGGCATTTTATATATTAATAATTTCATAATTTCAGTCTTATTCATTCCCGATATGTTTTTCATACAAATGTAGTACTTCAATATTGTGTGAAGAAAAAACTAAACTTTCTGTCATGACAGAAAAAAACATTTTTTAACATTTTTCTTGAAATTTCTTGTGTGTGTGCAATTAATACCTTCTTAAAATTGATCATTTATAAAAATGTATGGGTTGAGAAAAAATACGAAAATGCAATTATTTTAAAGAAAAATATGTAACTAGTATCTTAAAGTGGTATTTTAAGTTTATTTAAGCTTATAATTTATTTTTCAGAATTATATACTTTAAAGTGGTTTTTTCAGTTTGTGTTTTTCGAAACATTAGTGCATTCAAAATGCTACTCCATCTACAGCTATTTACCAATCACATCCAATTTTTTCCTGTGAGTTGTATATAAAGCATGTAACAAAATTAGGAATCCATTTTGCTGTAAACTGAAAACTTTTTTTTAAAAAAATTTAAATTTTAGAGATATTGGCTCTTTTTCGATGGTTTTTAACATGCATATCAACATTTTATTTTTTTCTCAGAAACGAATTAAGTTATTGTAATATCGATCCCTAAAGTTGTTTATAACATCCATAAGAATATTACAACAAAATTTCAGGTAAAAAAATTAATAATTACATTAGGAGTAGAATTTTGAAATTTTCATAAAATTTTAATTTTTAAAATTATGTGAACATAGTATGTGAAAAAGTTCACCTCGTATCATTTTCTTGAGTAGAAACATTATATAAAATGTTAAAATATTATTTTTAAATACATAAAGAAAGAAAGTAGCTCAAAGGGTACCAAGTCCTCTTAAGGTCAAACAAGTTATTTCTCATAAAGATTGCTATTGCTATTTCCTTTTTAGGAATAAATCTTACAATTTTAAACTTGTAAATATTTTTGGTTAAGATTTGCTTTTTTCAGGCTAATAATATTATTATAATAAGTTACTTAGAGAACAAATACATGTTATTAGGGAAAGATGTAAATGTGTGTGTGTGTTTCAAATATAATACATTTGTATCCAGGAACATCACAGACATACAATTACAGGAAGCTTGAAATTTATAAAAGAGATGTTTTAAGATATATAATATTTAAAGTCACACAGGCTTTCAATTAGTTATTTCTAATAGTGATATATAACTTTATTGCTCAAAAGATTATTAGTAGGCTATTTAAATAAGTTAATTACAAAATCTACAGTTAAATATGAAATATATTTGGAAGCATTTGAAGAACGTAAATAAAATGTTCAAAAAGTTCTTATGAGATTAAATTTAAAACTAATTACACACGATGATGTTAAGTATAAGATTAATGAAAATATGATTTTTTAAACATATTTGACATGTTTAATTTTTGTTACATAAACAATGTAAGTAACCTGGTAACTCCCGCTTATTATACCATCACAATCTATTTAGGAATGATAAGACCAATTATTTTTTTTTAATTTATGAAAAAATAAAGGTTCTAAGGAAATATGAAAAATTAGAACTTATTTAACGTTACATTTCTAAGCAACATCAGGGTTATTCGAGATAAGCCTCTGTTTTTGAACCCCAAACAAATGACGAGGTCTGCATCTAAGCTCGCAATGTACTTACTGAACTTACACACAACGACAACATTATGAGAAATATTTAATAGCCCACTCAGAATCCTTTAACTAAGCATATTTTAGTGATTCATATTTTAGATACTAAATTTGTAATATAATTCAAATGTTACTTCACTATGTGACGTATTAAAATCTTATATATTTTTTAAGAAATACAATTACAAATTTTGTTAGGTGTTTTTTTTTCGTATTATGTTTTATGGACAAAGACGGTTATGAAAATTAGGAAAACACCTATTATAAACGTATCATTTTAAAATCCGTTTCATATTTGTAATATACAAATGTAACTGTCAGAATTTCTTGCAATTAGTAATGCATGTATTTTTCTATCTCTGACTATCTGTTATGAAGCTCTTGGCCTACTTGAAAGATATTTCAAAATATCCGATTTCTCAAACTTGCGATAAGTTGAAATTCCTGAAGAGCATTTGGTTATAGAGCTCTTATACACATCATTATTATTATCAGAGCTGTTAGAGTAACAATATTTAAAACCATGACTACCATATCGTATATCTGTTAAAACCACTTTCACCAAGCGGAACTGAGGTAAAAAAGGAAGGCTGACTGAAGAAAACTCTCAGTTAGAAAAGATTTCGGCAGCAAAAATAAATAAGTAAATAAATAACAAAAAGACTATCACAACTAAATTGCTCGCAGAAGTTGACAGCGTCTGTAAGTTCCTTATCTTTAATTTACAATTATATTTCTGAGTAGCAATTTCAAAGCCCCTTTCATAACGTCACATCGAGTGGTGTCATCCTCAATAAGGCCTGATCAAAGGGTGCATTAATTTGATTTGATGTTTGATATCTTTATTTACGTCACACTGTGAAGCTACACGAGGGCTATTGGCTACGAACCTCATAACTTTGAAAAACAGCCAAGTAACGAGGATTACACATGATCTACCCCCCTCCCCCCTCTAAATTTCTAAACCACACCAACGAGAGAACTTTGAGAGATTGTGCATGCATTAACTCATCCCTACAGTGGGTCTTCAATAGCGCCAGAATGCAAACTTGTGACTGGAAATCACCGGTCACGAGGTCATAAAGGGGACCACTCAAATATCCAAACCCTGAAGACTTATATGATAAATCATCTCATGTTGTCCATCGCAACACAATGTATGTTTGGAAAAAAACTATGCTAGCGCATTATTCTACTTGTGATTTTCCAATTGTAAATTCTGTAAGCGATTCTGCCGCAAATGAGATGTAATGCTGTGTTTATTGTTCTATTGGCTTCATTCTAGTAAAAATAAGCTGCTGAATTAATTATGAGTATATTTTAGCCAACCAGATACACCTTAATTTTCGTACAGGAGCTGCAGTTCAACTGAACGATAACGCTAAAATCCATACATTAATCTGAATATCATACAGACGAGATCACTCATACTTCATTTTGCTCTCCTAGTCTTAAGATCTCGGTCTTAACTAACCACTAAGGTATATCTTAGAGAACCAAGTTTGTTCTTCAGATCTACGGCCAGCTCCTTCACGTGACCTTTCCACATACCTCCACGAAGAATGGTTTCGTATTCCATTAAAATAATACCTGATTTTTGTAATTCATTTATTTAAGGGAACGATGGACCATTAAAACTAATTTTTTAAATTGTTAGCTTAAATAGCTGAAAATGGAATCAGTATAGTAAATGATTATTATATTTCAGAATTTAAGCATATATTTTTTAAAAAAACTATTATAAACTGTTTTTTTAAATTAATATTTTAAACTATTTTTAAAAATGCTCCTTGTGTATTTGTTTTTAAGATATGCACATAGTTTTTGTTTTATGTATAGATCAACTACAACAAAATATATATGTGCATGGATTTTAAATTCAGAATAAAATTTGTTGAAAAAAAGATAAATTTTCTATACTATACGAAATATTTCACCAATTATCATCCATTCAAGGTAGTCAAAACAACACAAAATAAGACAAGTTAAATATTTTAGAAAACTAATACACAAATTTGTGAATAGTATCAACTTTCGCAAGTTGTGAAAAATTAAAAAAGATATGACGTAATTTGAAACGCAAGGAGCATTTTACGTAACAATGAAAAGGGAAGTTTTACGAACTAAGAAAAGTGCATTTTAAACATTTATTTGAGTAAAATGAACAAAGTAACTCAGTAATTATTAATCAAAATGACAAAATTCCTTGAAAGAATTATTCTATGAAATATAAGGAATATTATTAGTATACAAAATCATAATCGCAATTTTGACTTAAATTTGGCATTGTGAAGGTCCACTATCCCCTTAAGCATTATATATATACACAGACGTGCCACTGAATTAGGTATGCTTACCTAGTAACGTGTTGGGCCTCCTCTGGTCTTGATAACGGTTGCCACAAGATGAGGCATATATTCAAAACATTTTCTGGAAACGTTCCAGACGATTGCATGACTGGCCAAATAATGGCTACAGCTGTCCTTAATTCAGTAAGGTTCGTTGGTGCTGTGTAATGGCCTTTCACACTTGTTCCAAAACATTCCAAAGATGCTCAATATGAATAAGTCTGGGCTTTTAGGTGGCCAATTTATGACAAAAAAGTCAGACGAATGATCATCCGACCAGCCAATATCCAACCAGGACTTGTCATAGGTATAGTTGTCTTGCTAGAAGACTACATTACAGTGCGGATAACAGAACAGCATAAACTGATAGAGATGATCTCTCAGCAATTCTACGTACCTATTTGCATTGAGGGAGGTTGGTCCGCGCATTAAAGATGCCAAACTGTGCCCCCTAAAAACTCCCCAGATCATGATTGAACCACTATGACCTTTGTACAGTTCCAACCTGGCATACAGGATCTATGGCTTTATAAACTTGACGCCATATTCTCAGCCTCCCGTTAAGTAGTCGGAATCTAGACTCATCACTCCATGCTACTCGTCTCCAGTCCTCTACACTTGAGTCTCTGTTCTCTCTTTACCACGCAAGACGTGCAGCCTGATGGCGAGCTTTGAGCAATGGTACTCTTGTCGATCGACGGCTCCTGAAACCCATACGGTGAAGCGAGCGTTGCCCAGACTGTTTATTGACTGTACGACTGGCACCATGATTCAATTGGGTGAAATGTGAGCTAATGTTTGGCTTCGCTGGCTACGTACAATACGCTTGTTCCGTCTCTCATCACACACCATCAAGGCTAATTGTCCTTTGCAGTTTGCCCGATCGCTAGTTTTTTGTGCACTATCCATGTATTCTCGGAAGACTCTTGACACTGTCGACCTTGAAAATCCTAGCTGTCTCACGATTTCGGAAATTGAATGGCCCACGCGTCGCGCACATATGATCTGTCCATGATCGAAGACGTCTAAATAAGGCAGTTTACCTATACTGGCAATTCCAACAACTAATTCAGAACAACCATAGTACGCGCTATATGTGCAGTTATCATAGCGCGCTCACTTGCGCATAAATGATGAACAGCGTTACACAATTTGTATAGTCATTGATATCCCTAATTCAGTAGCACTTCAGTGTATATATAGTATGTGAATAGTATGTTCTATTTTTTATTTATTATTTCCATTAGCAAGATTGTGCTTGTAACGGTTATTGTAGTGATGATGAATCGCTTAGAATTGGGAAATATCTTATTAAGTAGTATTCAACATTTGTTTACAATCCCACACACTTATAAAAAATGAACAATACCTAGCGTAGTGACATTAAGATATCCAACTATCCTAAAATCATGATTTTTTTTTTTAAAAAATTGACAATTTTTTATATAATTTCATTTTGTAGGCTATCTTATTGGCTTTATAAAAATACCAAGTTTTTTAATTTCCATTCACTAGAACAAGAACTACAAGTGTTTCAGTAAAGGCAGATGCCATAACTTTACATAAGATGTCAAACTTTAAAATGTGTTTTTTTCGATAAACTCAAACGGGGACAGCGATTGTTAAAAAAGTTTTTCAAATAATCTGCGGAATTTTTGTGTGTATGTTCTGTATAACAGCGAAAGTGTTTTACCCATCAGATTGATTTATCAATCCCTGTTTTATTACAAAATTTACAGTTCTTTATGTGAATGTAATCACTGTTTTTTTAAGCAATTTCATATAACAAATAAGATAAAGTGTTCTAGTTTTTGTAAAAATTAAAATATCTCTTATCCTGATGGTCAATTCAAAAAGGAATAGCAAAGTAATACATCAAAATTGAAAAATTGAGAATTTGTTCATTTACTATTTGTACAGAGCGGGCCCCATTTATGCAATATTTTGTCAATTTTTACCCATTTTTTCCATTTTAGTAGTAATAATTTATTTTTCTCTTCTTAATTTTAACCTTTTTTTCTTAAAATGTACTAAATAAATCTAAAAACCACAAAAAAATCTCCATACCTCCATTTTTTTTTAAAAAAATTGTCGCAAGTAGTCGGAATACCTTAAAAAGCAAACAGCGGCGGGAGAATTTTTTAGAAAGTCTTTTATTTGTGGAAAAATATCGTACGATGGAAACTTACGTAAGAGCTTATTTTAAAAATACACAGTTGTTAATTTTTTAGAGATACAATTACGATTATTCCCGGTAGTTCGGTAGCTAAAATTTAATTTACGTGAGAGTCCTGAAGGGTAGTAATGTACTTTACAAGCAAAAATTTGTTTAAATTAAATTAAATGGAATTATTGCATATATAAATATATAGATATCAGAGGCATATTTCCATGTTTTCATGTTAGAGACAACTGTAATTTGAATAAGAGAATGCACAGCAATTTGAAAATCCTGTATGATGTTCATTATACAGAAAACTATTAATATTACTAAATTAATTTCTTCTCAACTCCCAAAATTTAATAGTATATCAAGTGGAATTGAATTAAACCTGTTATAATTATTCTACTAATGCTATACCTATTTTATGCTTTGTTACATATGTTTAACTCCTATAAAGCAGCTTGAGAATAGATACTAAAAACTCCCAAATAATTCATGCTAATTTATTGAAACATTAAGATGAATTTTAAAATTGTTTCACTTGTATTTTATGTTATTAATACATTTACTGTTTTGAATTAACTGGGGTCATGAGATGGAAATAAGTTTTTAACACTTTATCTATCGCATTATGATTTACTGCAGTTTCTTTCATGCAATAATTTTAATCACTACATTGAAAAAATTAAGGGATATACATAAACAAAATACTCAACATTGTGAAATTTAATTAATTAGAGCTAATGAATTAATTAAAGATATTCAACTGTAAAATTAATTATACACATTGTTCACTTAAAATAAGTAGTCAAATCACATTTTCTAAGGTCTTCATTAACATACAAAAAACATAAGACACCTACCTTTTGACATTAACTATTTTTTCGGAACAAAAATGACAATCTTAGTCATTTGCGAAAACTTCGTCAGCAGAAAATGCAATTTCTTCTATAAATTTATTCGCCTTTCCCTCTAAAATACTCATTATAGTACCCGTGCTGCCATATATCTTGGAAGAGTGGAGATTTCAAAGAATATTCCTTCTAAGTATTGTCAGAGTATTCGTAAAAATGGTTATTCTATGTAAGTTTAAAGTGAGTGGTACTTATAAGTACCGTCGGTAGATAAAGGGTTGAGCTGAATAGAATCAATTATTTTTTAATAAAAAATCTTGTTAAAATGTTTCTTAATATTTCGCTTGCAAAACGTACATTGCTAGCTTGTATTAAATGACATTTCCAATCATAGTCTGATCTTTTATGCTTCAAACTCAAAGAGTTGTAACATTTTAATACGAATTTTGTTGATTAATACTTAAAGAAATCTTTTTTTTTATAAATTCTTTCTGACTGAAAAAAAATTAAGACCATATTAATAATAGAACTAAAAAGTAATTATACTAAAATACCTAGGTCATTTGACAGAAACATATGTTGGAAGAAAATAATTAGTGTGCTAGAGATGCTTAATTTCTCCTGGTTATCTAATTAGGAGCAATTTACCAATAAGGCTGAGCTATGGTTCAATTTCCAATAAGTCAAGTAATCACAAATAGAAGCTTATTTTATCTGTCTGCAAGAAGATAATCTAATTAGTGACTAATAGGTCTATATTTCCCTAAGTCCAAATGATATTCTCTTTTGCTCTAAGTTGTGGAATATATCAACACCTTTTTACTCATTTTCTGAACTTTTGGTAATTTTCGTAAACTATGAAATATTCGGCGCTATTATTAATTACATTGGCGTTCTTTCAATTTATGATTTTCTAATGTTTCCTCCTATAATAATTTAACATTATTAAAATCAGGTTTAAACTTTACTCTAAGCCTATCAGACTAAAACATCGAACTCATTTTTATATTGATTCTAATGAGGTATATGTGTGGTAATTATATTTTTCGATTATGCTTCAAAAACGATAATGATACTGATGTATAGCATTATAATGATATGTAATTAACGTATAATAATTTGATAATTTTTAAATACTTACCATAGAAAATATCGTACGACTGAACAAAAACATAATGAGGAATTTCAAATACCCTTAGAGAACTAGTGTCGATTACACGGAACACGTTCCAAAATTGCTACGCTAGCAATTCTTCCTGATACGCTAAACAGTTTAAAATTACAGTAATAATAATTTTTTAAAAAAATAATCTGTTTTGTTAACGAATGTGAAAATTTAATTTCACAATACAGTTATCTGTGAAACTTTACTGGGAAATGTCGATAAAGGAGAACTACAGATAGCCCTATATAGCTAATAGACGAAACTTTACGTTCTTGGCTCATCAGATGAATGGATTACTTCCGTTATATATAGGTGTGGTCTTGAAAACATAAAAATTTGTCCTTTAATTTAAATATAAAAAAGTTTAGTACTCGCATGGTTCAATAAAAAAAAAATTCAAAAGTAAAGGATGTATGAAGCTTTATAAATACATGCACTGTTGATAGTGGTGTTGCTAAACATCAATATAAAGACATTGTGGTCTGTGTTTTAAATTTATTGCAAGTTTAATGTCATCTAGCAAGCCCTATTTTGATACTCACCATAAAGAAATTGCCAGAAATATAAAAACAAAGTACTGGTACTCGAAAAAGTCTGTACTTCAATTTTCTTTAATTTCGGCACTTTAATAAAGTCCTGTTTGACATTCCAGGTATATATGGTAAAATGACGTGGTTCCAACATATATCAAAAGAGAATTATAGCAGAGTATATTTTTAGAATTTCTCGATCATACATTAATAATTTTTGATTCATTGGTGCATTTTCGAGAACATATATCAAAAATACTTTATTATGCTATACTTTATTTACTTATTTAAACTTTAAAAAAATTAAGCACTCATTTTGCTTTGTTTTCTTAAGTATCCCATATAAAGTATTCCATTTTATTTGAGAGGAAAATAATAAAATCTAAATTAACAAAACCGTATTTTCATTTTGCTTTATATAATTTATTTTGAGTTTTAATTACTTTTTATAGCAATGTAGTACATTTAAGGTTGTATTTATACTGTAAAATTGCCAGAGGCAAACTCAAAACTGAAATAGGCAAATCGCAATGACATGTTTATATGAACTAAGTTATTCTTTACCAGCTCCATTATGATATTTTGAAAGAAAATATATTGAAGTCAAAATACCTTTATTTAATGTACCGAAGCATTTGATATTTTGATAAAATAAATAAAAATAAAATTTGAAATTAATGTTTAGCATTCGATAAAAGGAAGATTTATATTGCATTCAGTGCTCTAAAAACTTTTATTTGCTTAACTCGTTGCATTTAAAATACTGTATTTCTGAATTTTTAAATATTGCGTTATTGGTCATATTTCATTTAAAATATTCTTTTGATTTTGTAAGTAAATAAGTAAGTCCAGGCTCACACACATACACACACACTTTATTAATATAATTCCAGTAAAAATTATCATCTCTCATACCATACTTAAATAAAAACATTCTGATATAACCAGTTTAAAACATCGTATTACAACAATAAATCTCAATATATATATATAAACCCTTGTATCTACCAAACATGATCATTTTATGCATTTCATACACCTATGTCAAATAATATAACATTAAATTAAATATAAAGGAAATAGTTTATTTACCTATTTGACCAAAAATATAGCCCGTACTTTTGATCCATAGTTGAAGAGAAAACTTAGTTTACATGAAGTTGTCTTCTCTTGTAAATAATAAAACCGTAATCCACTGAATACGATGTTAGAGAAAGTGTAATAAACCCCAAGCACGAAATACGAAGGGACACACTAGCTAATGCTAATACGGGAACATAACACTGAGACCGTAATGCGTTTAGCTTCCGGCTAGTCATATCCTAAATACCTTGCAAGTCTAACAGAATGAACGTCCTCCAGCTTATGATTCCATTTATTTTGACGTGATCGAAGGGTGTACTATCCTAAGCAGAATCTAATCTAGTAATCAAAATTTGGCTCAATTTTAAGTAGCTATACCCATATGTGCATATTAATTTTTTTTTATCCATCCAGACAGAGTTTTCTGTTTTGGTTGAAGATTTTATAATAAATAATTAGCTTATGTGATATACCTTTTGTATAATTGCTTATAATTTATCAAGACAATGAGTGACACAACATCTCTAAAACGTCAAATATTTAAGAATTTTCCATTTTAGAAAATAACTTTTATTAATAAGAAGTAGAATAGTTTAACTCGTCTTCCTTAAGGGGTAAAAACGTCCATGTACTCGTATTTGTAAAAATCGTTAATACAAATTTTGTGCCAGACATTGAATCGATTTGTTCTTAATTGGATATTTACTTAAGTCTCCCTCTCTAACAATATTTTTAAATTACGCGTACTCAGTTTATTTTATAGTGTATAAGAGGGTTAAATAATAAATATTAGGGAACAATAGAAATTTACAGAGTATTTATTTGCATAGAATACATCTGTTAAAAGCACTCAGATTTGTCTGAATTTTAGCTGCTGGCTTCATTAGTGTCTCAGATAACTATGTTTGATTCCTTGTGTAGTAAACAATAAAAAAGTTTATAAATTGTGCAAGTATTCATAAAAAGAATCATGAGATTCAGAAGATGTTAATAGTATTGATTCGTGGAATAATTTAGTTAACCTAAATTCATGAGTGTATTTAAGTGCTTTTAGCTTAGTATTTCTTGTAAAATCATGAGAGGAAATTCATGCAATTTATTCAAATAGTATATTAGAGTTGTTACTTAATTGTTTGATCAAAATATCTTTTTCCGTTTCCTCATACTTGAGTAGCTAAATGATAGTAAATTTTTGGCAAAATGTAAAGAAGTTACTAAATTTGTCAATGTTTATTTTATGTTGTTGATGTTGCTAACATCACCTGTCTGACCGTATCAGATCGAGGTTTATGATATTCATAATTTCAAAGAGCTAGATGCACGCCTGTCGTTTGCCGTAGCTTTGAGCACCATACAGGGGACAGTACTCTTTAGCTCATCTCCGCCCTAATTTGGAAAGAGAACACTCCGAAGGTGTTAAGGGACCTGCCATCTCTCTTCCCCTTCTACACGGGATTACTTGCCGCTCAACGGCTACTTAGAGTGCCCCCATGCATCATAGGCGCTATACATTTACAAACACCCATGCCTTCTCCGGAATTCGAATCCTACGACACAGCAGTCAGAGTCACTAATCCCTATAACAAATGGATGAATCTCTAATTTTTGAAATGAAATATGAAACAGTAACCTCAAATATAGTGATTACCAGTTGTATATGAATTTAAAAAATGTCTTTTAATTTTTTAATGTTTAACACTAGATTGCCCAAGGAAGTCATTTTGACTGCTTTTTGATTTCAATTATAAAAACAATTACGTATATAATGACACAACTTCTTAGACTTTCTTAGAATACATTTTTTCCCGAGTGAAGTAAATTTTTTTATTGTTAATATCTACTAATAACTTGTTAGATTACTGTAAATAATATAAAAAATATTAAAAATTGATTTTTAAACACACTTTTTTACACATTAATCATTCTTTCACAATGCATTCATTTTGACTGCGTTTGGGCAATATAGGTATATACTTAATTTCAGTCCTTCTAGTGTGAATAAGAAACAGGTTTTTATGGAATTTTATAGCTTAAGTTTGACGAGCAGAAAAAACTCCACTGAATATATTTTTTTGACTCGTTAAGACCTAAACAGGTTATGCAAAAATTTAGCTTTTTCTAGAAATTAGATTAGAAACTTACAACTGATCCTATAAAGCATAGACCACACACACACATAGTATAATTATTTATTAAGACAATTCATTAACAGCTAGAAAATAAATTGTTGTGTTCTTAAGGAATAGAGGAAATATAATATGTGTGATATATTATTGTATTATATAACGTTACGTTAAATAATTCAAAAGGTATATTTCAAAATCTGGAGATGCATTTGAAATTACCAAAATGTTTTGGTATTCATCATGTCCGCGATAGATGATAGGTCATAGTAACGAACTCGTGGCCAGCGTTGTCTCTGTTGAGTCCTGGTCCCATTGAAGACCTTCTGTGAATAGAGACTAATATACACTTTAAATATGTAAAGACACAAAGGTTGCACTCTAGTTTGTAAAATGAGGAGCCAACTCAGATGTTATCCTTGCCACTTGACCAAATGTCAAAATTACAATTACTGTCGTCAATAGCTATCCTTAAATACGCCGTTAATACAGTAGAACGTCGTTTACAAAAGTCAATTATCCAGAGCGTAAAATATCCGAACCAGTTTTTTTTTTGTCAACTTTTGTCAATTTAGAAGGCGAAAAAGACTACAATAACGACCACAGGGATGAGATTACCGACTTTGTCCTATGGATCCCAGGATTTCAAGAATGCAATGAAGATATAGAAACCTGGATGACAATCGATGCAGAAGATTCAGTGGATTTCGAATGCTAAATGATGACGAGAGAGATTGTGACTTCTGTACAAGCAGAATCCGACCCTGTCGACGATGAAACGGATAAAGACGAGGACAACAACAACAAAAGTAGCAAGGATCCATCAACTGCTGGCGCGTTTCCTGCATTAGAAACAGCTATGGAGTGGTATGAATAACAATCAGACTACAAATAGAACACAAATTACTCAACTACTGCTGCTCAAGAGAATCAGAGACTTTGCAGCCAAAAAACGAAGGCGTACAATGATACAGATAAAAATAAGTGATTATTTTCCACAATAAAGATAAAATTGTAACATTTTGAACCTATTTTGCTTTTTCTTCAAGGACGTTTCCCGCATGTAATGATTTTCAATATTCGCATAGTGTCGTGTTTCATATATTGCATGGATCACATTCGGTGTTAGGTAATCCTAACAATCGCGTATCAGAACGATGTCCGGTCCCAATTGATTCGGATAAACGACGTTCTACTGTAAAAGGAAGTTATCGTATTTGTATTGAATTACTTATTTTAGGAAATAAGCAGCATTCAAAAAAGTTTCCTTTTTGTGTTCTATTTACAGGCTATTTACGAAATAATGTGATGAAAAACTGTGTTAGGAAATATTTATGATACGAAGATAAAAAGTAGAAATATTAGTAGCATTAGTAAAATAATACTGCTGATAAATATTTATAAATTGTCCCACTTAAAGTATTGGTTTGAGAATTTATATTTAAAGCAACTTAGAATGAAGGAAAATGTTACAGAGTTTTTATGCCAAGATAATGTTAAGAAATTATAAACAGACATTTAAAAAAAAATATCACGTAAAAGTAGTTTATTCGCAAGGATTCCAACTTCAGACTTTCGTACATTTCAAATTACTTTCATGACATTAATGATCATAGAGCAAAGAAGAAAGATTGCATGAATGTAGTCCAAATGGATGTAATCAGTAAAAAAATCTCTTTCAGGAACTATTAATAGAAATAAACGTATACTGTGGGCACAGAGCTTCAGAAATGGATACAAAAGACTGAAAAAAATTATTTTTTTTGTAAAGAAGAGTCGAAACACACACACACACCACACACTCAAAGTTTTTGATATAAAAGAACGAACTTTATCCGCAGCTTACCTGGTAAAGAGGAGTAACATTAGATAATAACCCTTTCTTTCTCTCCTGTATAAAGATTACTTTGTGATGATTTGATGCAGCTTAAGATATATTGTTCTCAGTTTGTTGTAGTTCAATGACATTTTGAAGCAAAATGTGCAATCATTGCTTTTTCTATTAGTGAATAATTTTGCTTAGGTTCATTTCCTTTAATTTAGGTAGGGGGTGAGATTCAAAGAAAATTTTTCCTTTACCCTCTATTGTTGTTAAGATCAATGGAATTTCTTAATGGGAACATATCTTAAATTAAAATTTCAAGTCAAAGTTAGATTTTATTTCCGCGTGATGAATTTAAATAAATGTTATACATTTGAATCTTCTGAATAAGAGAAATTTATGAAATTTGTAAATAATAGCAAAAAATTAAATAAAAATTAATTAATTAGATGTTTAAATTAGATTAAATGATTTTGATAATTTTCGAAGTGTAAAGTAAATTTTAAATTCAAATTTCAAAAGTTTTGCTTCGACTTTTTCATGCTACTATCAATTATAGAATATTATGTGTGACACCACTCTTTCTCTTTCATAACACGTTGATTTTCTCAATTCATTTTCATTTTAATACAACATATATGTTTTAATTTCTTTTAAATTGATAATATTTTGTGTTCTGATCTGCGAACGGAACTATTTTTCCAATTTATTTACTGAGACGAACCTCTCAGATCATAATTTCGTACAATCCTGAGTAATATCATATATTTCTCAATACTTCATTTTACTTTAAAATGTTAATATTTCTAAGCGTTTTAATATCTTATTTATTTTTAACTCCACACATTAGTCGCAATGAATGTTCATTCATTTTACATCACTAATTTGGATGTGTTAAGAAATACTATTGCTTTGATTTCTGTTTTGTGAGGTAGTGTTTAGGAAAGGGCTTTTTAACTTCAAAATATTCTAAGTTGCACATACCCTACTGTTTGATACAAGTGCAACACCATGGAGTAATCATACAAATTAAGTGAAACTAGCTGAATTGTAAGACAGGTTAGGACGAACAAATGATTAGAACTACTACAATGTGTGTGTGTGTGTGCTGCGAAATAATCTCTAACAAGTGGGCTGTGCGCAAAAATGTTTGTAAAAGGGATTCAGAATGTATGAATCAGCCTTTGACACATGCGCTAATAATTCACGTCTCACTAAAAATACGATTGTTGTACGAGAAACTAATGGAGGGAGAAGGAGCCCGCATGAGAATGGATTTCATATCGTGAAATCCCTTCCTGCACATGAGTAAGAATGATGCTTATGAGGAAGATATGGACAATTGATTGATTGATTGATTGAATATTAACATCGCACTGTTCAGCTACACGAGGGCTTTTGGCGACAGACCACGTAATTTTGAATCATGGTCAAGTGACGTGGACTACCCCTGAGCTGGCAACCCCTCTTCTAAATAACACACCACTCCAACGGGAGGACGTTTTTGCTTTCGACAGATTTAACGTGCATCGTTGCCCTACACGGCGGATCTTTAGTGGTACTGGGATCGAACTCATGACAAGGCAAACCACGATCCGATACATATACCACTCGTCTACCGCGGCAACTATGGACAATGGAGTACAGTGGGCAAGTAAAATTATGGTAGTCGGTTGCACTAAATAATTTCATTATTGGACGACAGACCATCTTACACATACGTCCTTTCGAGATCGCAAAACAACCCTTCAACATTAATGTAACATTGGAGCACGTCTTCAGGTGTATTTCTGCCCCAATGGTTCATACATGTCTGCTACGACAAGGGGTACGTGCAATGATTCCCACGACACTAAACCTCCGATACATTCATTACGATGAGTTCATCAACAAAGCCATTGGCTTCTCGACTGGCAAAAAATCTCTGAGACGAGTCCCTCTATAACTATACCACTAAAATAAACGCGTACATGTCGGGCGCTACAGAGGTAAACGTCTTCTAGTACATTGTTTTATTCAGTTTTATACTGGAAGAACACCTGTCTAAACTAGATAACATGGGAGATCAATCTACTGCGAATCAGAGACAGTGTCTGCTATAATAAGGAAGGTCGTGCAGCTAGATGCTATATCCAAACTACATCGCTCTATTGGAGCTATATTTTAATAGGACAATGCCCATAAACAGGCTGTTCTTAATGCGCAAATCTTTCATGACAACTTTACGTTCCCTACATATGATTCAAGTTTTTTTCCTCCTTTTTTACGGATGTTAATTTTTTTTTAAAAAAATAAAACATCTGCTTTAAATAATGTTTTTTTCTCTATTCGAAATAGGATGTATGTTTTTGATCATGATTTTGCATTGTCCGAATTTCCTACTAAGTCCTTTAAATGTCTTGATTTGTTATAATTCCAGGTACGTTTATTATTTAGAAATAATTATACTATGATTTGTGTTATATTTGTGTGGAAGGGTCTCTTAATAATTTTTCAATATCAGATTTTTAGATCATAAGCAGATTTTATCTCATGACTATTATTATCGAAAACGGTTAATTTTACATTAGATTCTAAAATTTCATAAATATATTTGGATTTCTTCAATTTTCTGAATCTTGTGATAAGAAAATGTGTAAATTCTGTGAAAGTGAATCGAACATCGTGCCGGAAAGGAAAAAAAATGCAAACATTGTGGCTTAAAAATCTAATCATAAAAGAGTATTGAGCCTGAAAGATATGTGTGTGATTCCTTGATTTCAATTTATTCTACGAAACTGTGAACAATAAAATTGTTTACGTTAACATTTAAGTGGAAAAATGGAAGAATTTTCAATTTGAAATTAATTTAAAGATCCAGGACCATTGAAGTGCCTCAAAACTTCAGTGTAATTTTCCTTTTAACTTTTTTAAAATTTTAATAGAAAACCACTGGGCGAAATAAAATCCATTCTTAAAATCAAATAATCTTTCTATCATGCATATACATTTATTTCTTTTTATGATACGCCTATAGTTCCCAAAAAATCAGTTGAACTTCAATTTCTATAAATGCCTTTTTATATTATATGTAGTATTTTCAGATGAAATTGAAATATAAGTATTTATGCATTTGGAAGTCTTAACATGATATTATAATGGAATTGTTGTGTTTCGTGGGCGAATAGGAAAATTTAAAAATAGGCAAGTGAGAACTTTATCTTTGCCTTTCTTTATTGTCTGGTCGGTCTAAAGTTTCTCCCATTTAAAAGGCCACTGGAGTGTGATTATTTTTTACCATTGTGCTAAAGCAGCTCAGAAGTAACCTAAGTTGAGATATTTCTTTTTGCCGAGGCGGACAAAATCGAAATCATTCAATAGCTAAACAACTTCTTTCCAGACTAAACAATATTCATTAAAGGGTAAACTTTATCTCCTTCTCTTGAATTATTTATTTTTACTTATGTCACTTCACCGTAGAATAGATTATTATCTTGACAGTTTGTGAATTTAAAATCAAAGCGGAAAGGACATGACTGTAAATAATCTCTGGATTCCATTTCAGATCGTATTTACATTTATATATATACACACACACACACACATATATATATATATATATATATATACACGTCTTTTCATACTTATGTATATTCCTAAATGTTACAGCTAGCTATTTGTTGTAAGTTGTAATTTAGTATTATTTTATTCAGTCATTTATAAAAAGCACATGATTAACCCCTTAACTGCCACCGGCGTTTATATCCGTCTCGCTCAACCGATGTATTGAGTGCCCCGAACGTATATATACGTCCTGGCAAAATTCTATCCTTTTCTTTGTGGTGTTATCAGTAAAACATCATAATGTTTGTGAAGCATTTACTTATTTCAGAGAAACATTTGCTTATGTGTGCTTTTTCAATACATCATATATGTTCGTGCCCCTATATAAAAAACGGTGGCACTGGGTTAAAACTCGATTAACTTTTAATTGGCAATTAATTAAAGGGTTAATTAATAATCTTTCATTTTACTAGCTAATTTTTAAGTTGTATTGTTGAAGTTGAATAAATATAAAAAATGCTACAAAAATGTTAAACCAAAGGAGATATTTTTATTATAAACTCATTTATAAAACTTTGTACCGTTTTCTCTCTATATTTCACTCATTAATCCATATTTTATTTGATTATTTTAAAATTTTTAGATTCTAAGTTGCTGAATTTGTATAAATGGAATGCACAATGTATAATGGTTTAACATCAGTAAACATACAAAAAAAAATGATAGTTTCAAAAAATCCCTTTAAAGCATTGATATTCTTTACAAGCAAAAAAATATTCCGAATTCCTTATTCAATTTACTTTTTGTGTATCAAAAATTTAGTGTAAAGCTAAAAATTCACAGTATAATGAAGCCTTCGAGGCAAAAAAATATATCACATGGTAATTATAATTTACATATTTATTATTTTTGTTTCTCATAAAATGTCTTTTATTTATACTATACATATTTTATTACTCTGTATTTTGAGTACATTTTACATAATTTAGAAATTATAAGTCGTAATTTTTTTACCCAAGTATTTCATTTTAACTGTTATAACATATTGATGTTTATGAGACATTTTGACGATTATGTGACTATTAACATTTTTTATGCTTAAGTCTTTATGACTTTTTTATACTTATAATATAAAATAAAAATGAAGCTATTTTTTGTTATTTAAAAGTCAAAATCTCATTTTAATGGTACTTAAAAAAATCTTTTTTAATTTTTTTTCGTAATATTGTAAATGGTTTTCCTTCGTATTCCAAAAACTTCATTAAAAGATAAATTTAAATAATTAAAATGTAGTACAAGGATGGGAAGATTGTTAAGCTAAAGATAATTTTAATATTTAAAAGCAAAATTAATGAGGAAGTTTAAAATTTCCCCATATACATATATAATGCTTTTATTATTATTTTGTTCATGTTTTTCGATAGATTTCATGTATTTCCATCATATATATATATATATATATATATAATATATATATATATATATATATATGTATATATATATGTTCATGTGTCATAATACACACGTCGTTTAATTCTAATATAATTTTATACATAATTTTAAAGAACCACAATATTAAAAATATATATTTTAAAAATAAATGAATCATAAAATTCTGAAATTGTTTTAAATTTCGATTATCTCTTGTGAGATGCTTTAAAATATATTTTTTTAAAAATTTCATGGAATAATTTCCAGGTTTTCAGTTACTTCAGTGCATAAATATGAATAATTTTAATGTGGAAGTTTCTTAATTTCAGTCTTCAATAGACACTTCATTTGTTATTTTACTACTAAAGCATCTGAATATTGTTTCCAAATTTTGAAACATTTAATACTTCTTAATCTATTACATGTTCTATTTAAAGCATATAATTATATGAAATACCGTATAGTATAAAGTAATTAGTAAAAATTCATGAATTAATTTACTTATTTAAGTCACACTTTGAAACTCAATGCAATTTTGAATATCGATCAAATAATAGGCATAAGTTAGCTGGCACTTCATTCTAATTTCTATATAACTTAAAAGTTTTAATTTTAAGCCCCGATAGATTCAGCATGCATCAGTACCTCTACACGACGGATCTTTATCGAAAACAAAATTCGAACACGTGACTCACCTGAAACTTCTCTCAGCCTGATCTCGATGCAATGATTAATAAATTACCATGGTCGCTATAAATTCATTGAATTTGTTTGTCATTTGAAATATTTTAAAAAGAGCATTTTACCTTCAAAACCAGCTGAAACATTTTCAGTCAGTTCAAATTATGTAATTTTTTATCGGCTTGACTCGTTAATTTGTTGTTTTGCATAAAATTTCCTTCACATATTGTCTTGAAACCGTATATAAGACAATAAAATTAAAATCTTGTCGTAACTCAAAATAAAACTTTCATGAGATATATCCAATCATCGAAGTAAAAAGTCAAGCAAATTCAGTAAGTAAAGTAAAAAAGAGACAAATGCCGTTTTAACTGCTTAAGGAAAAAAAAGTAACTATTTTTCCCTTATCCAAATTGTAACTTTTTCGTACAAACAATAGCGCTTGA
The DNA here is from genome assembly GCA_019973935.1 of Trichonephila clavipes. NCBI lineage: Eukaryota > Metazoa > Arthropoda > Arachnida > Araneae > Nephilidae > Trichonephila > Trichonephila clavipes. The sequence goes on from BMAU01012579.1 coordinate 21,709, forward strand.
AGATGCTAGTTACAAAGGAAACAAACTTATCTTCATCATTAAGATAAATGAAACTTCAATTTCCTTACAATAATGAAAAATACGTAAGTAATACATTATTTACTTTCAATTTTGCTTTTGTGCTTAGATCAGGATTTATTTCCTGAAAAACAAACATTTTCCACTTGTTTAATCGGATACTATTACATTTATTGCGGACTTATCAGTGGAAGGCAAGAATGTACCATTTATAATAAATTTTTATTGTGCCTGTACTTTTTTTTTTATAAACAAAAACACCACTTACAAACTCTAAGTTACCATATTAATTTCAAAAATTATCGATGATTATATTATTTTTAAAATTTTTATCAGATAATACCAAAATGGGGAATGAAGCTTAGTCCATTAATCTAAGGAAAAATAGCCATATTATCTAAGTGAGTATTATTTTAACGTCACACTACAAAGCTGGACTAGGGCTATTAATAACGGACATCTTAATTTGTGAGTTAAGGTCAAATGATAAGGACGACACACCTGAGCTGACTCCCCCACTCCTAATTTCCGCATCGCCCCTACGGGAGAACGTTTGAGCTACGGCAGATTTAATGTGCCCCTATATCAGTGTTTCTCAAACTGTGGGGTGCGCCGCTCTAGGGGGCATAATAACCCAACAAGGGGGTCGCGAGCATATGGAAAAGTCGAAAATAAAACATTATTTAAAAATATTATTAATTTACTGAAAGGAAACAAAACAAAATACATTCTGACATAATAAAAGCAAAATGCGCATTTACACTGATATATTTTTTTATAAATGTATCAGTACTGAACACTATATTTGATAATTAATTTAGCAATGACAAGTTAAGAACAAGTTAAACAATTACCAGTGACCCCATGTGCTTGACACATAAAAATATACACTGCTGGACGATTGCTAAGGACGGATAACACTATCATCCACAGCAACCACAAAATGAAAGGAAGCAAATTGTGGAAAATTAGAATAAGTGCGGGATATTACTAAGAAGAAGTATGAGTATGCAAATTTTTTTCCACGTCTGTTTATCACGTGATAGCGTTCATAAGAGCTTTAAAGGTTTTGACGCGTGTGGACAGTTGTTGTTTCAAGTCAAAGTTTTACAGGAAAGATTTAATAGACGAACTTAAAATTTTCGGCATGTCTTCCCGACATAACATAGATGATTTTATGCGTGGCCGAATTATTGGAAAGATCGAAGAAGGGCGAAAAATAACAGATATTGCCAGGGAGTTCGACATCGCTCACAGCGTTGTTTTACGGCTGTGGAAGTCATTTAAAACTACTGGAATGTGTGTAGTAGACGACACGGGGGAAGTCATGTTAGAAGTACGACGCCTGCAGAAGACAGATATATCGTCCTATCAGCAAAAAGGAACAGGCGCACCACAGCTCAGCAGGTGGCAAATCAGTTTCTTGCTGCCTCAGGAAAGCAGATCTCCCGAAAAACTGTTGCCAGACGTTTGAGGGGAGGAGGACTATACGCACGCAGACCTGTTGTGTGTGTCCCATTGACCAGACAGCACCGTACTACCCGTTTGCAATGGTGTCGTGAGCCTCACAATTGGACTGAACAGGACTGGGCATGCGTACTATTCTCAGATGAGAGTAGGTTCAGTCCGTCATCGGATTGTAGACGCCAACTGATCTAGGGCGAGAGTGGTACTGCTTATCGTCCAGAAAATATCCAGGAAAAGGACCGATATCCGACATGCAGTATCATGGTGTGGGCCGGCATCATGATCAATGGCCGCACGCGCCTACATGTGGTTGCGAATGGGACTATGACTGGCCAGCGATACATTGATGAAGTTTTACTTCCTCATGTTCGTCTTTTCCATGGTGCTGTCGGTGATAAATTTGTTTTTATGGACGACAACGCAACATGTCATCGAACACTCGCTGTTCAGGATTTTCTAGACAGCGAGAGTATTCAACGTCTCGTATGGCCAGCGCGTTCTCCAGATCTAAACCCCATTGAAAATGTGTGGGATGCTTTGGGGAGGCAAGTTGCTGGTCGAAACTATCCTCCGACAAACAAGAACACCCTCATCCGTGCACTCACAGAGGAATGGGATAAATTGCCTCAACAACTGCTGGATAATGTTGTGCAAAGTATGGTACGACGTGTGGAATGTTGCATCACACTCCACGGTGGACATATCCCGTACTGATACCTTTCTTTAAGATGCCTGCTGACTTTTAGATGCATTGTTCCATTTCTCCGTACGCAGATCAAATGAACATTTTTCTTTCTTTCAGATGTTTCACAGCTTTTGTACTTTCCAGAACAAGAAATATTCTTTATTCTAATGTCTGAACAGTGTGGCAACTATATTTTATCCTACTAGGCCTCATGTCTCGCTTAATGTTATGCTACATAGCAATTTGGGATCCGTCCTTAGCAATTGTCCTGCAGTGTATAAAAAATTTAATACTTTAATTGATAATTTGTACGGTTTGTAATTCAATTCGTGTTGTGGATTTACATCGAAGTACTTTATTATTGAGTTCAATGCATTGTTATTGTTTGGATGTTGGAGGGGGCGCGAAGAAAATTATGACTGAAAATTGGGTCTCAAGTATTGAAAGTTTGAGAAGCACTGCTCTATACACACCGGTTTTCAGTGGCACTAGGTTACCACATCCGCATAATCCAATCTAATTAATTTGTTAATTCATTCAATTTTTTAACTCGTTTATGCAAATTAATCTAACTTTTACAGAATTGTTGTCCAAATTTGGAAGATGCACACACACATTTCATGAGAATTTCATTTGAACGAATTTTACCTCAATACGCTAAAAAGTTTTTTGTCGATTTCTGTAGGTTTCTAAAACCAAACAGTCAGTAAACTAGATGTGACGGACTTTTTTCTGTGATGTTTGCATCCTTACAAAGTCTGACTGGAACATACATCATCCCTATTTCAGTACTGCAGCTTAAAATATTTACACCATCCCTTCTTAATGGTTGTTGAACCTCTTGGCATGAAAATGGACTACATTTGTCGGAATTAATTCTGAAAACTTCGTTGCGTTCGTTCATTTTATACGGTTATTTATTTCACAGTCAATTTGTAACATTTTTTATTGTGTAAGATGGAATGGCTTGTCAAACATATCAAGAAGAAAAAATGCATCGGTGAATTTAAAGAGAAAAACACGTGTCTATTTAACTTGTTCCTCTCTCAATTACTGGATTGTCATTCATCCCATTTATAAATGTGAAGGGTGAGAACTTCGTTTAAAATCTTTAGCATTTTATCCGATTCAACACTGAATCGTTTTTAATAAAAAGTAGTGACCATTGTCTATTTAAATTGTACTATTTGAGAAAAACAAAACATATTCTCAAATTTCAAGATGTTTAAAATATTTTGAGGTTATGCCGGAGTAACAAAATACATAGAAAATGTGAAAAAATTTGATTGAACTCATGCGTCCTCGTATTCACCAGCTGAAATAGCGTGTAAATTTCACATAACGAATTTATTTATGTGCGATAATATTATTTTTAGTTGTTAGCATTAAAAAGGCAAAAACAAAAAAAGTCGGAACTTCGATTTATAATAGGGTCTCTTCTCGTATGGTCAGCTATGGGACAAATGCGTGACGCTGACCAGGCACTGAGCAAATTGATAACTGCTGATCCGAAGTTGCCTAGCTATCGAGTGGTGTAAATACAAATTGATATTAGATCCATGTGCTGACATTAGAGTAATGACCCAATGCCATGCTGCTTGAAGAATAGTTATTTTATTGAGGTGGTCAAAGCAGGGATGCTTTCTGGTACGAGAGCTGCTAACAACCCTACAGCACCTATTTCAAAACTTACTTAGTGTCAAGAACAGGTAAAGAATATTTTATCAGTAAAGTAGGGAGTAAATCAGTTTGTGTTAGGCCTCTCAATCCGGGAATTTTTTGACGGTCTCTAAAACTCACAGATATCCATAATATCTCACGGTCGGAAAAACCATTGATTTCACATGAACCCACAATCGAGCTAAATTACTGTATAGCCTCGTACATAGACCAAAATGACAAGTTGTTATTCCTCCAACAGCTGGGGAACGCGCTGGAGCAGGGGTACTCAACCTTCTCTTCTGCTGGGCCGCATACATATGTCAGCTATTTCACGCGGGCCGCAACATGAGGATAAATGGGAAAAAAAGGGGGGATTGCTTTAAGACCAATATATATCCTTTTTAATTTAAAATGTGGAAAATTGATCAAAATATTATAACTCTTGTTTTACTTTTTAAAAAAAATTATTATTTCTTTTTTTTTTTTTTATTTTTGTCACTAACACTAAATTAGAAGTATTTAAGAAACACTCCTTAATGATTCTTGCATCAGTAGCGGTTTCATATGATTACCAATAATATAACAAACTTCATAGGATGTCTTTGTTACCGCTATGATATTACCATTGACAAATCACTTTGTTGCTGTTGCAAAGATTATTCAGTTCAGGAAAGCCTTTTTACCACATCTTGAAAGATCTATTGGTGGAAAAGTGTCATTGAATGATTCCTGTTTATTGGTATTTTTTAAATACATCACTTTCGTGACAAATCAAACAATTAATGATCCCCATGTTTGTTTTTCACTGCAAAAAAGTCAACCTCCCAATCGCCTTGAAAAGATATATTTTCTTCAAATATTTTTCGCTTGGAAAATATGAAAGATAGTTAAAAAATAGTTCCCCCCCCCCATAGCATTGTCACTATTCCACTGTTGCCAGTTATAACTAACCGTGACCATTACGAATAGAAAAAAAATATCAATTCGTACCCGAAAGACACCGACAGCAAACAGCAAAATCAATATAATTTATTTCTTGGCAAAGAATTTCCCACCAAATTTTTAATGCAATGTTCACAAATAAGTAAATTTCTCAGAGCAATGGGTCGTGACTGGGCCACTTAAAATGGCTCGGTGGGCCGAAGGTTGAGTGTTGCTGCCTTGGAGGAACGCCAGGAACCCTCATTATTGTTGTAACGCACTACACAGCTAAAAAGAAGCATTTGCTTTGCACCTCCCCACTGATGCTACCGAAATTCACACCCATGAGTAATTTGTATGTAATATGTGTTTATGTTAACCAAATAACTAAGCATTATTAATAAAAAATTGACAATTTTATAAAATAAATCTTTCTTTTGGGTCCAATATTTTAACAGCGACACTTATTCTGTGATTGACGAGTATACTACTCATCATTGTTCGATTTCCGTGACACACATAATTTGGATCTCTCAAACAGGGGCGCCACAGTTAACTGGTTAGTTTATGTACTTTGTTTCAAAAATGTGTTCAAACACTTCGGTGCATTTAAAAAAAATCAATATATAGAAACGTATCTGCTTGTGTTAAATGAAATCACAAGGTTTCAAAGTTAACGCTACTAGTAATTCATTTTGAGAAGTGAAAGAAAAAGTAAGTATATTATACTAATTTATAAATCCAGTCATAAATTAATTAATTACTCTTATATGCTACGATACTTTTATTCAGATGCAACCTTTTTCATTGTTTTTTGCTTATTCTAGTTTGAAGAAAAATCACACCAATTATATTAAAGTGATCATAGAGTTTTCAGTCTATTAAATGCATCGGAATAAATAATAAAAGAATTCATACACAAAATAAAATATAATAATGTAGTAATAAAAGTACAAATTTTACTCCGCACTAATCTTTGACGCGACGCCTATTATCGGATATATTTATTTACATTAGACTTTAACGCATCTAATTTTCTTGATAATTATCCATTTCCTTTTCATGGCATTTCTTTCTTAGAAATCTTTCTTAGCGTTATTTTATTATCTGTTCTGGTGCATGGATAATGTTACACGCATAATAAAATGTTTTTTAAAGCCTTGGAAAATTCAATTTCATATGAAGAAATTTTCCGTTCATTGCACACGATGTAAAGAATTAAAATAAATTTTAATCACAAGAGAAGTAAATTGAAAGGGACAAGGAAAATTAAAATGAATAAAACTTTATCCCACAGAGACTAATATAAATATATTTTTATCTGCTTGAAGAATCATTCTAGATATTTATCTCGTTTTCGTCTCATTTTTCATGAGAGAGTTCCTTTTTTTCGTTAAAAAGGAATGTGTAACAGACTGTAATTTTGCTTATAACTTTGATAAAATGTATTATTCATTTTTCGAGAGATATTTGATTCTACTACGTTTTAATGCTTTTGTACTTGCATCCCTCTAAAATTACAAAAAATAATTAATTTTAAAATCCTTTATGTTTCAATCCTAACTATTTTTTAGTTGATTACAGATTTTGTCCTTTTTATTTAATCTCTTTAAAATTATAAAAAAAAAATAATTTTAAAATCCTTCTTTATGTTTCAATCTAAATTATTTTTGAAAGTTGATCTCTGATTTTGTTATTTTTATTTCAGCATTTCATTTTGGAAATTTCTCAGAATGAAAATTAATTTTCTTTTGCTAGACAATACTTTATTGATATTTTTTTTTCAATTACGAATTTTATTATTCTCATAGGTTATACACCTACGCAAATTTCTAGAATATCAAATAAATATATTAAAAACAGCCTGCTGTAGAATTCAGTTTCAATTTTTCAATTTCTTTCTTCAAGCTGGCTTATATAACCAATTCTTTATTTAGTAAACATGGTATACATGCTTCAGCTCCTTTTTTCCCTTTTTCTTGAGATTCAAGACTTCCGAAAATCCATTTCCAATATTTTGACAACATGAATGGACGACTCTTTTGACATTTTTATTGGGATGTTTGTAAAATGTTGAATGGAACGTTAAGAGGAAATGGGACAAATAGCGTAGCCCATTTATGTGTTCACGTATATATATATACGATGAAATAACTTTGAAACTCAAAATAAAATATTTAACACTCGCATTCAAACTTTTAGGTGCTTCAAAACTCTTTGGAAACATAAAAGCCAACCAGTAGCTGTGTTGCTGTCAAAGTTAAATCAAAAAGAAAGTTACATATTTCAACAAAATAGTCAAGTATTACTTCTATTGAAAATAGTTATGTCTTTTTTTAAAATATATCTATATAAATTACACACAAATAAATAAATTATTATAACATTAAACAGTAATTATATTGTAACAACTTGCGTTGATCAAATAAGAAAGATGGTATATCAAAGATTTTCTTTCTAAATTACAGAACACATAACTTTTTTGTAAAATTTTTCAGCAGATTTTCAACCAAAGTATTAATGTTATCAGATATCACTCAGAGAGATATATAGAATTTCAAAACTTTAATTTTCTGAGAATATGAAGAATTTTTTCTATAGTATTGAACTTAAATAAAAAATATCCGATTCAAAAACTTCTTTCATCTTGAATCCTAATCTAACACCATTGCGAAATATAAGAATGAACTGTACTAATTAAATTAATTAATTTATCCACTATAAAACAAAACAATTGAATTCCTTTTGAACTTTCAACAATGATGCTGTCTTCATCTAAATCAGATGTGAATTACAGGAATTGTTTGAGAAGTTTCGAATTCTTTTAGCAGTTGTTTTATACATGCTTGATCGAAGTTTTTATATGATAGCGGTAGAAAGTAAACCAAATGGTCACTGTCTTAGGCTGAAAGCCGGAGTTGTCGACTGGGGGGTTCCAGTAACAGTGCCATAGAATACCTTTCTTTTAGATGGGCTGAAGAATGTTGAATCTGTTGAAGCTTACTCTCGTGTGGTATGGAAGTTTGGAGAGTTAGGTGCCAGTTCAGGGATGGTCTTTGCCAATTCACCAAGATTCAGATATATGAGGTATGCTGCCAATAACCTCAGTGTAACTTCATAACATTAAGTAGGGCCAAGCTAGAAAATAAACCAAACTATCTCAGCACCACCGGGAAAAAGATTACTTTTTTAAAGCAACTAGGATCTAACACAATGACAATAGAGTTAATGTCATCATCATTATATTGCCGAGCAAAGTGTAAATGATTGATATTTGAACAATTATTGTGCTATTTAATTTAAGTTGTCTCTTTAATCATCTCTTTCGTTTATGTTTCCTTCATACTCTAAAAGAAGTAGAAAAACAAATTCAAGGCGGCATGCTTTGCGACATGGCTTTTGAAAAACATATGAAATACATTTGTATGTTTTTAAAAGAAATATTTTCCAGTTTAATTCGCATTGCTTCGCAATATGTAATGACACTTGAAAAAAAAGATGATGATTATAAAATATTCGTATCCCTAAATAAATGAAATATGTGTCATAAATAGATATTAATAAGTTTATAATTTATTAATGTTCTCCAACCACCTTATTTCTAGCTGTTTGTCGTAAATAAAGTGGCCATGGCAGCCAAAGGTTTATGGTCGTAAACTCGTGGCTAGTACTGTTTCTGTCAAGTCCTGGTGTTAGGTTATAAAGGGAGTGATTCCTAGATGTTGTCGTTGTCACTTGGTTGAAGTTCAAAATTACAAGGTTCGTTGCCAATATTTCTTGAGTTATTTCTAAATGCGACGCTAATAAGCAATCTATTAAAACTGTCGTAAATAAAAGTGTTAAACTGAATTTGATATTGTAATTAAAAAATCTGCAATTTTACGACAATGCTATCCCCATGCACAGATCGCGAGTATGTGTATAAATCATTTAACTGCAGCTTGAAAGATACTTATATTTCAGTCTAACAGCTGATAAAAGCACAGCTTCATGCGACCAAGCTAATTATCTCCAACAGAACATTGAATTCCACCCTTTAAAGGGCAAAATTAGCGCTCTTCACTGGATACTTCTGGTTAGTTAAACTGCCCTGTCTGGGAAATCAGTTCAATCAAGAATACAGCCAAATAGTAGACTGTAATGTTTTAGTTCTCATTCCAGTAATCCGCCAGAAACTCTGTAAAGTTTGTAGTACATTTTTGAAACATAAATTTGCTTGCTTTCTAGACTATAAGCGTTGTATAATATCAAATAAATAAAAAAAGCATTTTCTTTTTCTAAATGTATCAGCCATTTATTTATTTTAAAGATTTTTGAAATAAAACTATTTCTTAAATTAATTGTTCCAGTATTTGTAAAATATTACTTTATTTTTTATAGGTTAGTTAAGAATAACTTCGCTTATTTGCACAACTTACGAAATCGTTTATCTAAACGTATTAATCTCTAAACTGAAAATACAAACATTTATTAGATAACATTGTAATAGTTTTTTGTAGAGACAAAACATTAGGGTAAATGTAAATTAAAACTTTATATAAGTACATTTATTCAACGATTTCATTCAGTCGAATTAAATCATATATATATATATATATATATATATATATATATATATATATATATATATATATATATATATATATATATATATATATATATATATATTTATATATATATATATATATATATATATATATATATTTATATATATATATATATATATATATATATATATATATATATATATATATATATATATATATATATATATATATATAAGGAAGCTCATAGTGGTGCATACTATGCTGTATTTTGTCGAGTGGTTGCTTTAAACAATGGCGAACCAAAGGTTGGGCGTGGCCGGTGATGTGATTTTCCCGTGTTACGTGGCGAGTGGTCGAGTACTGTATTATCGAAAAACTCACGTAATTCAATAATCCAGTTTATTCACATCTTGAAACACATAAACATTTTTACTGAAATAATACCTGTACTTAAAATACATAAAACCTATCAGAGATATATGTAAGGGAATCAAATGGATACTACAATCAAATCAAATTATTCATTTGTAAATAAGAAGTAATGTTATTAATTTGGAAATATTCAAGTGAACTGTGTGATAAGAGTAAATCTGCTTGTGTTAAGGGATATTACCATGTTAAGTGTAAAATAAAAAGTTTACAGACAAACGCAGATGAAAAAATAATACTACGTTAACGTTAATATGGGCTAATATGTTATTTAAATAATATTTCGAAAGCAATGTCTGAGAAATGTTCACAATAGCACTTTTCAACGTTGACTGGTAGTTTTCCAAATCATGTTTTTGAGTACACATCAAATGAATGTAAAATTGTTCCTTACAATACCAGGGCCTTTTGAAGATGATACAATTACAGGTGATACGGTTATCCATAATTCAAATAGCTTTTATTCATAGTGATAAATGATATAAATACTTATAATTAATTTTAAACTCAATAATCGATTGGTGACGTCAAAAGATACAGAAGTGTTTTACAATGTTCTAATTGAAGAGGAACTGGAATAAAACTAGGAAATTGTTTCTTATTCTTAATGTTAGAAAAAAGGAAATAATAATAATAACTGTTTATATATATTCGCAGTACTATCACGTTAAAATAGAAAGTACGTTATTTTTTATTTATGCAAATATTAATGTATAATTTTGTATAAACTTGACTTAAAAATTACTCATATCTACAATATAAATTAGCACAACTTTTATCTATCATTATAGAACTGTTCTTACAAAAGGAATGAAATGGCTTTATAATTTTTTATTTAAGTTTTACTAGCTGCTATACCCGTTCTTCGCACGGGTGAATTGAAAAACTAAACAATACAGATTGGAGGATAAAGAAGTTTTCAATGAGTTAATTTTACGTGAATTTCAAATTAAATAAAAAAAAGCTTTAGACAGATCTCAGCTCTACAACAAACCCGTATTTGTTAAATTTTAAGTCTGTAGATCTAATAGCTAATAAAAAGGATTTTTTTTTATTTATAACGCCCTGTAACTCTCTTGTGGGTCGATTTCCTTCCTAAACTGATCTCTGCTCAGAAAAAGTAACACATTGTTGCATATTTTGTGTAATGAACTCTTAAAATAGTGTAAATAATTTATATCTGGATGTACGTTACGTTAATATGTTACGTAATACGGTAATATTACTTTCTGTTGTATTTATTTTATGTTATAATTGTAGTATATTCGCAAGAGCAACGCCGTTCCTTACATTATAATGAGGATTCAATGGAAACTAAGCGAAATGTTGGTGATAGAGCCATGTTGGCATCACTATTGGCGACCCTTGGCGATTGATTGAACGGTGCAGAAGTTGATAAGCTGCAACAAAAAGGATATCACAAAAACCTTCTCCATAAAAAGTACATATGCATACAAATTTTCTTAGTCATCGGTTGAACGGTGTTGGCGTGAGGCGATTTAATATGTACAAATATCCATTTTTTATATATAAATCAAGAACTATCTCACTGAATATGGTTTATAGCTTTGAGTTAAATTTTTGAGAAAAATCAGCTGAAATTTTCATTGAAATAAAAAATGATTATTTGAAACTAAAAATACAATAAATAAATCTGAGCACATCCATCACATCGAATAAAATCTCTACAAATATGATGACAGAGGAGCGCATTTTTATTTCCTTATAATTAATGATTTGGTGAAATTGTTGCTAGAAATTTTTAAGTTAATTTCATTATACCTTAAAGCACATCGTTAAACCTATTTGTCAGCATATCGAAAGAGGAAACATAAATCATCACATGCAATTACAAACGGTGATGCTTAAAATATTATACTTCACAGTAATGTTAAAAAAATCTCTAGATATTAGGAATTCAAGCAGATATCGCTTAGATAGATTCCTAAGGTAAATCTATCTGTCAAACTGCCAAGTACTAAATCATTTTTCATCAAAAAACGGTTTTCATGCTAAAGAGTTCATTTGGGGTAATCTGTACTTCATATCGATTGATAAATGTTGTTAACCCAGTGATCATTAAGCTTACTTATGATTTTGTTTAGACACTGAAACTTGTTAGTGTCATGCAAATGAAAAAACACCTATACCAGTAATAGATTATTTGAAATATGACGCAAACTGTCTATTAAGTGTTTGTACCTCTCATAACACGCGCGTGATATTTTTTTAACCTCAATGAAGTAGATATTATTGCAAAATAAAAGCACTGTTTTATTCATTTCCAATTAGTGTAAAGATTATCCATAAAGAAATTATTTTTTGTATGGATGTTAATCTGCATTAAAGTGAAAAAATTCTTAACAAATATAAGAGTTTCACCGTGTACGTTTTCTCACGAAAAGAACTGAGAAAAGCGTCTTTGTCGCATATTATGTGTTTGTGAGAGTGTGTGCATGTACAAACTTTTACTAAAAATTAAGTACACTAAAAAATTCAATTATTTCAAACTTTAAATATTTTGTATTTTCTGTGATGTCTACATCCTTAAGATTAAAAGGCGAATGTATCGATTTATATAGAGATTGAATCTACTTTTCACTTTATTATGATTTTGAATTAAAAATCTGGAAATTATTACTTTTAAAAGTAATAATTCTTTGACATATCAGTGGAAACTGAAATCGATTAATAAATTTCTTTTGATCCTTGATTTGAATTTAACAATAATAAGAAAAATATATAAATATATATGCGTATTACTCTTTATTTAACTTATTAAAGAAACAAATATGCTCAATAGAAAAAAACCCATTTGGAAATATCAATTTTATTACTTGCATCTACAATCTGACATGCAATAGTTTCGTGTAAAGAATATGTATTATAAATCAGAATTCAATATATATATATATATATATATATATATATATATATATATATATATATAAACAAAATTTACTTTATGTATGTATATATATATATGTGTGTGTGTGTGTGTTCTAAAAGTTTACTCCTAATGCGAAACATTCGTTAAACAAAAGTTTTTTTCCCACTTAAGATTACTTGGTACCCTAAAAATCACAAACCTATCGTTTTTTATTTCATTTAATCTTATTCTTTGCATTATTATCTTTCGATTGATATATCACTTGTGCCTGTCGGAAAGTTAGAAGTTGAATAAAACTTCATTTGAAAACAAATTAGGCAATTCAGCCACACACCCTTTTAGAAAAAAGCTAAAAATGCGTTATGATAAAAAATCTATTTTATAAATAGAAATAATAACTATAAAAAAGAATGTGTAGTATTAAAAGCAGAATATTTCCGAGGCAATACAATAATGTAATTTTTCTTCCTTGTGAAATGTGTGCATGTAATATTTTTAAATTAAAGCATTTTATATTAATAATTTTATAATTTCAGTTCTTATTCCTGATATATTTTTCATACAAATGTAATACTTTAATATTATAAGAAGAAAAACAGCTAAAATTTCTGTCGTGACAGAAAAAAAAAATTAAAATTTTTCTTGAGTTTTCTTGTGCTATTAGTACTCTAAAAGTTGATAATTTATAAAAATGTGTGGGTTGAAAACATATGAAAATGCAATTATTCTAAAGAAAAACGTATAAGTAATATCTTAAAGTGGTATTTTATAAGTTTAATTAAGCTTATAATAATTATTTTTTCAGAATTATAAACTTTAAAGTGGTTTTTCTCAGTTTGTGTTTTTCAAAACCTTAGTGCATTCAAAATGCTACTCCTTCGACAATTATTTACCAATCACTTCCATTTTTTCCTTGCGTGTTAAAAATAAAGCATGTAATAAAATTAGGGATCCGTTTTGCTATAAACTGGATACTTTTTTTTTAAAAAATAAAATGTAAAACATGTTGGCTTTTTCGTTGATTTTTGGCCTGTATATCAACATTTTATTTTTTTTCTCAAAAAGGAATGAAGTTATTCTAAAATCGATCCCTAAAGTTGTTAAGAACATCCATAAGAATATTATTAAAAAATTTCAGGTCATAAAATTAATTTTTACAAAAGGAGTAGGATTTTAAAATTTTCCCAATTTTCTTCAAAAAATTAAAATTTTTAAAATTGTGTGAATAATATATGAAAATTTTCATCTGGTAACATTTTCTTGAATAGAAACATTGTATAAAATGTTAAAATATAATTTTTAAATACGTAAATAAAGAAGTTTGCTCAAAGGGTGCCAAGTCCCCTTAAATGAATGTAAAATATAAGCTTCTTAATGAAAAAATACGAATTAAATATAATTTTTTTATGTATTATGTTTATTTAAAATTATATGTATATAGAGTTTTGAAAATATTTCATCTTTTCTATCCCAGAATGTACCAACCAATAACTTAAATTTATTTGTAGGGGAAAAAAGTCGAAAATGTTAATTAATTATTTAAAATACTTATGCAATTTTTTTCCTAAAAAATATTTGCCTATTTCTCTAGAGTTTCGATTCCCGTGCGATTTAAAATATTGTATAAAAATTTGACTCAACGTTATCATTATATTAGTCCGCTTAGCCTCGGGCTTTTTAGGGTGATGTTTCTGAACGTATGATGCAGAAATTTTCGTTGCTTTTAATATTTCTGTTATTCCACTAGAGGATTATTACGCTGCTACTCCTTTTCCTCTGATAAATTCACCTCCACAACTTCTTTCTGTGAAACACGATGTAACTCCATAAGCTCTTTAGTAGACAGCTCTTGACTTTGCACTTTTACTCGCGCATCCAATATGCCTCGAACTACACCACGCAATCTTGTTGACTACTGACTCTACAGGTATTTTCTAAGCCCCTCAAAGTCTCCACTTCTTTATTCCAAAGGGAAAATTTCTGCAAGGGTTACAAACTTTACCCTATAATATTCCCCAACACAAGCTTGCAAAGCGATGCTATGATGTTTGTGGAACGAGTGCTGAACACAAGGTGATGCAAGAAGCCTTCAATCTGGGACTTTCCAAGTTTCATCAATCGGTAAATGAGACATTTTTATTTTAATTTATTTTGCTCTCTATCTCTCTTTATATGAATTTTTCATTATGCTTGGTATTATTTTTTGTACATAATTATACATGAAAAAAGTAAATTTGCTACATTTTTAAAATAAATAAAATATGCATATTATTTAAGCGTTCATCTATGAAACAGACTTTAGCAATTCACAAATTGAATTTATTCAAAATTTTTACATTTATTGGTAATTTTAAAATGTGCTTATGTTTGGTGTTTTTATTGCTTTTTTTTCTAAAAAAAAGCTTCTATACATTTTGAGTTACACAGTTTTCTTATTTAATTGTAATACACTACCACTCACTCAATCAACTCAGTACAACATCATGGGGAAACTCTTCCCATTTCATATTGATATATATATGCAACAAAATACTGATATATTTATTTCCTTTTTTTACTTTTATACTTTTCCTTATATACTTCCCTTATATTTTCCTTCTTTTAAATTAAAGAATTCTGCTAGAGATGTAACTTTAATTTTTTGATGAAATGTAATTTGTAAATCTGTTATAAAAATATTATCTATTTTTCAATTTTGTTTTCTTACCTACTACATTCCCTCATCTGTAATTTATCAACTTCATGAATGTTAAATATAAATGAGTATTAAGGAAACAACCTTATATGGCTATATATATATAAGCTTATATTCGTTTGCATATATTGCCTTTTAGTTTGTATGCTGTTTTCTACACAGGGCGATTAACTACCAGACCGACAAACTTGTAGGGTGTATAGGGGGCAGTGACATCTAGGGAATAACATACAAATAAAGGGTCGCAAATGCCGTAGCTGCAAGGCTCAATGAAGCAGAGAAAAAGAACATAAACACAACACACGTACGGAACGGAAAACATTTTATTGCAAGGCTGTACTGCAACAGGTGTTCGAAATTACTACCACGAGTCATCTAGTAGGATTGGCAGTGACGCTGCATGGAATTTCTCACTTTCTGGAAAATTCCTGGCATGTCACTGTCCTTTCGTCAGCTACAGACGGTCGAGCAACGATGTCATTATATGATGGAACGGGCGTCTCACACACCAAAAGAACCAGTTAACTCGTTAAAGAACCAGCCTTGTGTAACCTTCTGTTCACACTCGCCAAGGCCATATTATACGGAACACGCCTGCTTGGATAATGTTCCTGGTACAAATGCTGAGCGGCGTGCCCGTTACACAATCCGCATATCCGTACACTATCAGCATGTCGACCAGTTCGTCGTTTGAATGCTAATTCATTCTATTATTTCGGTATACGGATTGCAAATGACGACTTCTGGCAGGATTGATGTTCACGAACCTTTCCATTCAGCGCCATCTACATCAAGGCATCCTGGAGGAATCTTCCAGAACGTTAGGAATTCCATGCAGAGTCACTGTCAGACTTGCCAGACGACATCTTGTCGTGATATCGAACACCTGTTGCGGTACAACCGATTGATAAAAGGTTTTTTTTTGGTCCCATTAATGTGTTGCTTTTTCCGATATTCTTCTTTGCTACTCTGGACCACAACTCGCCACTACGACATTTGCGTCCCTGCATTCCTATCTAATTCCGACTCATCTTTATACTCGCTACACACCTTGCAAGTTTCTCAGTTTGGTAGCAAAACACCCTGTATATTGCTTTGTATACATTGTAATTCTGACATATAAGCAGGCTAACGTATATTATTTTTCTCTCTATGTAAAGTACGCAGATTATAAAAGGTAAGCTATTAAAAAATTATTGTTTTTGAGACGCCTGTTTTAAAAACTTGAAGTAACTTGTAAGAGATAATTACGATATAAATATTTTTTAGATCCTGTTTATATGAGGTTTACATATATGCAGAATTTAGATGCTACTGGTTATATAATTTCTCATCGTTAAAAAAATTGATATGAATTACATGTGCCAACCATGCTTGGTTTCCCATAGAATGTTCTGAGACTCAAAAAAAATAAATAATTCATATCAATAACGCAAAAAATATATATTTAACTTGATTAAATTTTTGTAACAAATAATATTTTGCAAATAAAATATTGGCTAGAAAGAGTAAACAAAAATTATTTTTGTTGTTGTGAATTATAAAATTATTTACATCATTAATAAAGTAAAAGTCATAAGATGTAAAATTTCATTAATATTTTTAAAGATATTACAACGGGTACAGTGATGAATAATTTATCAAATTACAGCTTTTTCCTTGGAGTATAAGCTGTGTAATTAATTGTAAAAGAAAGAACGAAGGAAGACAGATATTTATGCATATATATACAGAGAGGAATTCTACTCCGAAGTGCTGTTATCTCGATGCATAATACTTAACTTGAAAATATTAGACATATAACTTCTTGCTGATAACTCTTATCCACGAAAATTACAAGTCACCTGTCTTTTTTCAACAGCTGTTAAGTAAATATTTTCCAGGAATAAAGAATATTTTAAGGGTAAATATTCAGTTTTCATCCTTTTTCTCTAACAGTTAAATATTGTGTTTTTATGTGTTGTTTTTATATAATGTTTCTATCAATTCAATTATTTTTTCGGTTTTGCATAAAACTTAAGTAGTTCAGTAAAATGCAGTTCAAAACATAGCTTCTATATCATAAATTTTCTGTAATATATTCTTTATGATAAATGAATTCATTAAAATTTTTTTCCAAACCATTAATGCGAGTGAATCATATTGTAATTTACATAACTTTGTTGACGTGACTTCAGGAAAAAACGTTTAAGCTTATTAATATATATGTTTTAAATTCGTTTCTTTTTTAAATTTAGGTGAATATGAGCTTGAATTCAATGTCTGAAACTGAATTAAGGTGGCCCGGTACGTCTATATGTGCCCATGTTAAATTGCATAAGTTTATGTATCTTTTCCTCAGAAACTACTTACTTCTCATGAATAAAACTTTTAATAAATGTTATGTCTATACTATTAATAACACACACATTAACGAAGGGTTTGTGTTTTTGTTTAAAATTAAATTAAGAATTTTTAAAATATTGTGTTCAATTTTCCACCCTAAAGTTTAGATTAAAAATAAACGTATCTGAAAAAGTTTGCAAGATATATCTAATTTCCTCTATTAAAATGTGTAATTATGCTAAAAGTTTGTTCACTGAAAATTTGAAGATTATATGAAAAGTAGTTTTTCAGAAAAAGGTACATAAAGAGAAAAATATTACATTTTAAGAAAACCGACGTTAAAGTAAAAAATTGCAGTTTTTTGAGCATTTACTTTTTAGTACTTTCCAGAAGCATATGTGTGTGTGTGTGAAGCATTCTTTTTACTATCTGCTCTTACAAAAGACTCTTCTAATTTACTTTTTATTATTATTTTTAACAGTTTTGCTTTTTGGGGGGGATCACAAGATATTTTCATTGGGCTACACGAATCCTACGTGTATCTAGTTTTTTGAAGCATGACACACAGTTATAACTTGGTTCAACATCACAATGTTTTTAAATAATTAATTTTGCTACATGACTCATATTGAACTGTGCAATAGCCATATTTATCCCAAACTTTAGAGATTTTAATTCTACAAATGTAGATCTTGAAATCACTGACCATATGGTGTTATTAACTCATTTGGGTTCTGAGCTTTTCCGTGTTCTTATTAACATAGGATCACCTAGATCTCTAGAAATTAGCTTCATTTAATTCATTATGGTATATAACACGTGTGTATGTGTTTTTGATCATAGCGCCTTTCGTTACTTCCAGCTTCTGTATTTTGAAATACGCTCCAGGCATTTATACCCGAAGGACTCATTCCATGTTGAGGGCTATTGTTTGAAGACAAAAGAGGAAAATAAACAGTTCAAATAGCAGTTTTTATTCTGTGTAGATCATTGATATTATTTCTAATAGCTATATTATAATATCTTCAAATTTTCGATATTAAAATGTCGGTGCATCGGTTACCATCTCACTTAGGCTTTTTCCACCACTTAACTTTCCCCCCATGTTTCGCTTTTAAAATCTAATAGACGTGTACCCTTACATTTTTGGACAAACCCAATACACTCCAGTTTTTCATTTTGAATATCATATGGATTCGATTTCATCAGAAACTTATGGAAGGGGAAACACAGGTGCTTCTAGCAGAGCTCATTTGATGCCCGTCAAGGAGTCTTTATTTAAAAAATAAATAAAAATACTTCTAATTTCCCTTATATCATATATAATTTAAACAGAAATATTTGAACTTTTAAAAAACATAAAATAGTGAAAATCGATGATTTTTTTGAAAATTCATGTGCCCGACAACCTTAACTTGGTGGTTAAGATTAATATTCTTCATAGCTTCTCCGAAGTTAAAGACGAGTATTGATCGGGACATGATTTGACCTAGAAACATGAGGTAGGATAGTTATGGTTGTGTTGTATGTTTAATATGGAATTCAATATCAAACTTTTCCAGAAGAACGAGTAATTTTAGTGTTTTAAAAACACATGTAGTGCAACTTTTATGAATGGTGTACTATGTGCATGATGACCCTTTAGTCATCAGATGTGTCACAATACCTTTTCCTCGTGTTGGTTGAGGTCGATATCTCAATAATGGTCGAGGTTCCCAAAGATATCCGAACACAGTAGGGACTGAGAAGCATATAAATGATAAATGAAATGACTACAAACACACAAGTATTACACTTTTATTATTTTAAGGTTATACCTGATTACGCGATGTGTTAACAAGACAAATAGAATAGATAGAAAAATGTGTACTTATCTCTTATGAGATGAAACCCCTGAAACTCGCCAAAAAAATTCCACTAATGTTTTCTAATAGCAACTATAATTCAGGAATTCACCAACGTGACTACATTGTCCACTTAGCAATGATTCCCTATCTCAGTGACTTTTTATATGCTATTTAGTATGAACTTTTACTTGAGGAGGGGAGTTAGTCTAGCTCAAAGTGCAAAATTGGCTGGATGAAAAAAAATCTTGTTGGAGAGGATAGACCTAACGAATAGCCCATTGTTACAGACAGGTAATTGAAAATAACCAGATTACTTCAACATCACATTTTTCTTTGCTTTTGTGCTAACTTTTATAACAATAAATAAACAAATAATGACTGAAATGTTATGAAATTTCAGCCAATGTTATTAGTATTACAAATTTTGTTTTTAACTAATATAGCTGCCGAAGGCTTAAGCTTTTCAAATGCTGATTGAAATGATTTAATTGGGATATTTTAATAGCAACATTTCAAAAACAATAATCATTCAATCCTACTGTTTATCCCGATAACGAAAAAGTACAGGAATTTAACAATTCAAATTTATAACTACTATTAGGCCTATAGTTATTTTCAGTTAACCACTTGATATGTATTTTCTATCAATATTCGGTGTCGTGTAGTTTGTGCCCTATCTATTGTTATATGCATATTCATTTGAATGCATGGGATAGATACTACCCATTTAAGGGATCGATGAAGATTGTACTAATGTCTTATCCTGCATTAAATCTAGATTTTATGGCAGTTGGATTATAAACTTACTTAATTCTGATAAGTCTACAGTATTATATAAATTCTGCACTTATTTGCATACCCTTCATGTCTAATAAATTATATATGATACTCTATAAAACAGTTAAATCGGGTACAGTTTTGGCTTAAACTTGTTAACCACTGTTTTCAAACAATTATTTTAAATTCGCTTTCTAAATCTAGTTACTATTAAAAGATAAATATAAAGCAGTTAATAAAAGTATAAATAAAGTACATAAGTATGAAGTTTTTTATGTGTATATGTTGAATTTATGTCAATTAATCAAAAAAAATATAAGGGAAAATTAAATTTTTTAAAATACATTTAAAAAGAATATTGTGATGTACCTCCCCTTGGAAGTACATCCCTCGAAGCATTGGCGTGAGCTAGATGTGCAGGATTAACGAAAGAACTCGAATCAAACATTATCTTAATACAGTGGTTCTCAAACTTTCACTACTGACGCCCCCCTTTTCAATCACAACTTTTATCGCGCCCCCCTTATACATTAATAATGTACTGAATGCAATAATAATGCACTTTGACGCTAAATCTACAATACGATCATAATTATAAACCGTACAAATTAACAAGATAAGTATTAAATTTTGTATATCTTACTTTTAAGTAATATTTTTTTTTTGGTTTTTAGTTCGATGCACTATAAAAGCGTGTATTTTAGTTTGTTTTAAAACTATAATTTATTTTATAGTTATTTTTACTATACACTATAAAAATCACAATTCCAGTGAATAATTTAATTAAGAGAAAATATACTTACCTACTTTCAAGGACTGTTCAATTTTTCGTAGAAAATTTGAGAAAAAATCCAATAAAAATAAAGAAAATGTTCCAAATAAATAATGCCCTTAATAAAGGACATAGATCACAGACACTTTTCGCTAACAACACAGGAACGTTATTTTCCAGCTAAACTCAAACGTTTCATGTCTCACGCTTTTCTGATATTTACTTTCGCTACCTTGATTAATACGCATTATTTCAGTAGGTTCTTCAACTACTTGATAAGTTTCAACTTTCTTTAATAGGGATCACAGATGCCCATTTTTTTTTAAATATTCTGCTTATTTACATTTATAAACCATAATAAGTCGCACAACACAGCAATCAAAACTACAAAATTGTTCATGCGGAAAGTGTAGCATGTTCTAAAAAATAATTGTGTAAAACGCTTTTCATTATGCATTATATGTTTCAGAATACTCATGCTTATCCATATATCATAAAACTCTTTCACATGGAACAAAGATGAAACAGAAATATATTATATATATTTACAACTTCCCTAAAAAAAAGACGGAGATAACCATATTAGTAAGTTCGAAGGTCAGCTATAGTAATATTTTAGGGTAAAATAAACGTAATAAAAAATCTGTCATCGTTTGATATCGTTAAAAGAAACATAAAAAAAAAAATCTCTCAGCGTTCTCATATTGATCGCAAAGCAAACAAAATATTTGTTTAATTTGGTTATAGGATCAAAGATGGCTAATGAGTGTTTTAAGTGGAATCTTTTATTTTTGATGATCACCAGATGATAAAAATAAATTATATCAGTGTAAATGTGTATTTTTTATTATGTCAGAAAGCATCTTGTTTTACTTCATTCCAAAAAATTATTTTTTAAACCTTTTATTTTAAATATGCTCGCGCCCCCCTAGCAGGGTTACCGCCCCCCAGGGGGGGGCGCGCCCCACAGTTTGAGAAACACTGTCTTAATATGACTTTATTAAGATATTGAACTTTAACTTTGAACAAATATAATATTGATAATTAATGAGAGAATCTACGATGACGCAATACGCAACACACAATATAATTCAGACCAATCTCAATAATCGAACCGCCTAATCTTAAAATATACTAATAAGTAAACAATCCTACCTTATATTGTTCTGTAATAAACTTGTCTTTATATACAATGGTATGTAGCTTGACGTTTAACTTCTAATCGATCACCAATATGTTTATCCACTACACGTAGAACTTAAATCTTGAACGACGAACTTCAATAATCATCCACTGCCACAATGCACGTCAATTTTGTCTAACATTTCTTTACATTACCATTACATTGCCATCCCGCTTACTCTAAGATCCTATACTTATCCTATATTATTTGCATCTCTTCACTTCTCGTTTCTTGGATTTGGTTGGAAAAGAGTTGCCATTAATTCTTGCCCAAAGAACCCAAAGTATTTGTTAAAGAAAATACGCGTAAGATGTCACAATCCCCTCCAAGAAACAAAACGTGATTTATTCGAGGTTCTTAATGGCCCTTATGAAATTACGTGCCTAAATTTTATTCTAACCGTTAATTTCTAATGCGTCACTTAAATTTTAATTTTTACTATTCATCTTAAGTTTAATTTTAATATTTCTCCTTAATTTGAGTTTCCACAGCTTCAATAAATTTTACTTAATTAAATAGACTAACATTCAAAGTCATGCATCTTAATCACGGTAGATTCTCACAGGTACAGA
Organism: Trichonephila clavipes; assembly: GCA_019973935.1. Classification (NCBI taxonomy): domain Eukaryota; kingdom Metazoa; phylum Arthropoda; class Arachnida; order Araneae; family Nephilidae; genus Trichonephila; species Trichonephila clavipes. The sequence continues at coordinate 44,499 of BMAU01012579.1, forward strand.
ATAAATAGACGTGTACCATCTGGGTAACATAGCCGGGGAAAAGCCATATATGACTTAAATGGTAGAAAAACGAGTCCCACACGTCTCTTAACTAACTTAATTCTACCTAAATGTTTACTTAAATTCTAACAGTTTTTCTTCTTTACATCTTCTCTTTAGCTCCGATCTTTGTATAGGTTAATTTCTTATAGACTTCAGGGTCTGTTACCCTGAAACAAAAATCTCTTAAGTGCTTTGAAAAAAAATTTTTTACACATTATGATTACAATTCACAATTTTTATACAGTACATATCACTTTTAAATTGTAACTAATTTCTATACATATTTGTCATCTGGTTCTTTCAAAAACTTCCCCTCAAATCGCGTAGCGCTGGTTAAACGTTATGTTAGTATGCTATCTACGCCGCGTTTCCCAAAACCAGATGTTCCTTAATATGAAACAATGTAACAACACATATGTATACACTATACAATTACAAACATTTTTCAAAAAAAAAAAAACAACCAAAAGGATTGTCGCATCCCAGCGAAGTCATAACAGAAGTAAATAAATGCATTTTTACAGTTGTTTTCTCCAGATTTATACAAAAAATTTACAAGACAAAAGCTCTTTTCTTTTCTAGAAAAAACACTCATTGTAGTATCCACTTTTGCTTGGCTTCTAAAGTTTTAATTATCCGACCGTGACTTGGCTTTATTGCAAAAATTCTTCCGACAACTTGTTCAAAAGAATACAATAGGAAACGATACAACCTGGTTCTTATGACTTGTAGTTGGCGTTTCCTACCAAGACCTCCAGTGACAATGATTTCTTTGTACACGTTCCTCTCCTTTCCTGGTCTTGCCGTTGTTGATCACCTCTTCGTCTGGCATTCTTGTTGCTTGATCTTGTTCGCTCCTCGGTGTATGGACTATCGTTCCTTTCTCTGCCTTTTCTGGATCGAACTGGTCTTCCTTGTTGTGTCTTTCTCTCTATGGTCGGTCGGGACTCTTCTCTTTTTCCAATTCGTGGTCTAAGGTTGTAGCCGCTTGTGGTGGGCGCTACTGTCTCTTCCCTTCGGCTTTTCTTTCTGTATTTTGGCAAATCACTATTAGTATCGTTAGACGACAAATTTCTTTTATTCACTCTATGCTCTGATTCCTTCTTAACCTTCCTTTCTGGTCCTCCCGACCTAGATTCATGTGATCTTTTATACCCTAATCTTTCATTTTTACACATTTTTTAATCATTCTATCTTTCTCAGACCAAGAACTAGGTATTGATCTGATAAGTGGTCCGCGCTTATTGGTCTTATTTGTGTGTTTCTCTCCCTCATTATTTCTAAAACTTAACCCTTTTTCCTACAACTCACGCTTTACTTCTGACCCTTTCTTTTTACCATCTCGCGAGTCATTTGATCTCCGTTGTACTCTGTCAAAACCACTTGATTCATCGCGCAAACTACCGTTATCCGAACTACCAGTTCATATCTCCGTCTCGTCACATTTCCTATGACGATATATTCGAACCTGATCTACATTAATCGTTAACCTTTTTCCCGCTTTCCATATCACTATACGTTGTTATTCTTAACATCTAATACTCTGTACGGACCTTCAAATTTTGGTTTAAACTTAGCTACTACTTTTGTTGTTGCTGAACTTAAAGGATGTGTTGCTACCAAAACCCAATCATTCACCTTAATTTGCACATCACGTCTACGTCTATTATAATATTTCTTCCAATTTTCATGTTTAGCTTCTGTGTTTCGTCTAGCCTCCTCAAACAATCTCTCAATAACTCCTACTGAAAATTCCGTTCCGTCTGATACCATCACTAATTTCTGAAAAGGCGTAATTAACTTTCTACCTAAGAATAATTCCGCAGGGGTTTTCCCCGTTGTTTCGTTTACAGCCGTACGAATAAAATAAGCAAACTCACGTAAGAATTGGTCCCATGTGTCATGTTGCTCATTGACATCATTTGCACCAGATCGCGATTTACGCGTTCTGTTCTATTTGCTTGAGGTCTATAAACAACAGTCTTCACATGCCTCTTATGCCTAATCTTTCACTTAAATTCTCAAAAATATCGGAAATAAATTGGGGACCGTTATCACTAATGAATTTTATTGGAGCTCCAAAACGCGATATATAATTATCAAAAAAATTATCTGCTATAACTCGAGCAGAGGCTTTTTTAAGGTATCTGTACACCTTCGAAGAAAATGTTTTAAAAAACTGTAAAATTTGCTATTAAAACATTTTTTACTGATGAAATATAACTTAAAACTATGAAAAATACATTTAATATGTTACTTGTAGTACATAAAAAAATTTTAGAAATTAAATTGATTATTAGAATAACGCACATAACTCAAATGTAAACAAAAATATCCCTTTTCTGTAAATTTGATGATGATCATTATAACATTTTTTAGGGCTGGTACTATTTTACTGATGATAATCAATTTATTACAGTTTTTATCAAGTTTCGAGTAAAAGAACATTGAAAAATCATTAAAAAATTATTACGAGCATGATATATACCTGAGTTACTAAAAACATATCAACTATATAATTATGAAAGTAGTAGGGGTTCTTTAAATCTATAAAACAAATATATTTATAAAATTTGAACTAATTTGGTTCACAACTTTTTCTGATATTTACGTTGTCAGATGTCAATACGTTAAACAAATTCATTTTGAGATAAATCAGAAATAAACTTTCAACTGCAAATTTTAATATCAAACACAATTTGATATACTTAAAATGCTCTGATTTATAAATAACACCCTCTTTACTCTCTAAAACATTGATTTTTTTCCTTGTAGCTCTTAAAATGTTTCTACGCTGCTTTACATTTGGTGTTCAATGTCGTTCTGCGTCATTAATTCTATTGATGTCAAGATGTTTGTATGATTTTAAAGTAAAATAACCAGGAGTTATATTAAGTTTTTAAAAAATTTCAACACAACCCTTGTATTTATCATTAAATTGGATCACGGCATCCAATGCACTAGATTTTAAAGTTTTGAGGCACACGAAAACTTCCTGGGTGCTCTCTGCCATATAACGCCATTTAAACACTCGTTTGAATTTTGTGTTTTGCCATGCAGGCATTTAGTAAGCAGTTCTTTGGTACACAACTCTAAATATGTAGGCTTAATCATGTTTAGCACTTCATTTCATAAGCCTTTATACTTTTCTTTTGGCTTTTTGCCACAAGACAGTGCTCGCTGGTAGTAGCACCAACTATCTTTTCCGATGGGACATTGCCCATACATCGGTTTCTCGACACTTGATGAGCAATGTTTTATTTTTAGTAGGATGTAGCACTAACAGTTCTCAGAAGCTGCTTTTTGCATTGATAGTTCACTAACTTCTGAAATCACGGACATGAGTATATTTACATGATTAGTGTATGCAGTTTACTGAGCCTGGGTAAATTTAACGTACCACATAATTTAAACATAGCAGAAAAACCTTTCCCAATTTGTCTCATACCATACACAAATCTTGTATTTACTTCAGGACATTTTAAAGTTTTCTTTGAACTAGAAAACCATGAGTAAAAGTCACAATGTTTACACCTGATAACAACATTTGAGCACAAACCATATGTGGAATCCTCAGAAAGCAGGATACCTTCTTCGAAACATCTTGAGCAGCCAAGTTGTAAAAACAAATTTAAAAGAGGACTTCCATATCAATTATTCTGTTACCAGTAAGTGGTTTACGTTGATATTCTGCTATTTCATCATCAAAGACAGCAGGTATTTTAATTTTTGAAGAACTGGCGTTGGTAGATGTTGCGCTGATATTTTTTGAATGTTTAATGGTAGATCCATTACCTCGAAATTGGCGTTTTCTCTTTGCACTAACTCTACGTTTAGCATTACCCATTTTAAACGACAAAAATTAAAATTTTCTGCTATAAAAAAGGATTAAACAAAAGCTTATAAAGAGCTACGCAATCATAAGCAAATGTAAACAAACAGTAAAGCACTCTATTTTCTTGCCAGATTCTAGATAAAAATATAAATAAAAACACTGTTGCCAATTATATTTTTGATAATTCTGAAAACTCAAATTCATATTTTAAAAAGTTTAAATTTCTTACTATTGCATATTTAAACGATACTTTGAAAAATAAAAATGTCAACAAACATTTTTTTCTACTTCGCAATGCAGACTTGTACTTCTGAGTTCAAAAAGGTGCTATCGAATGAAATTCAAATCCCCATAACTTAAGTTCTAAATAAGATAGAAACAAAATTTAAACACCATTTTAAAGAAAAAAGTTCATATTTTCAAATAACATTTAAATTAAAAAATCGAAAAATTTGATGAAAATGACGTTTTGAAGGTGTACGGATATCTTAAGGGGTATGATTTCAGCCCACTTGCTGAATTGATCCGTAATTACTAATACATATCGGTTGCGTCTTACTCTCGACACGGGATACGGACCAAACAAATCTAACGTAACTATTTCATTTGGATAATTTGATACAATTGGTATTAACCGACCAGCTGGTAACGCGTTTTTATAATTATTAATTTGGCACATATGGCATGTAGAGACATATTGTTCAATAAATTTTCTCATATACGGGAAATAACAATCATCCCTTATTTTATAATAAGTTTTAAAACGTCCGAAATGACATGCTAACGGCTTGTCATGAAATTCTCTCATAATTTTTCATTCCTTAAAGATTTTGGAATGTATACTCGCATTTCTCTCCTAATGACGTTGCATATTTCGCATAAAATAACAAGCCTTCTACTAACCTAAAATGGCGAGACCAATTCTCACATATTGCCGCATTAACCGAGCTATCTACTGGGTATTCTAGATATCTATAGATATGACCTAATTCTGGGTCTGTTTTTTTGTTCTTCTATTAACTGAACTCGTGACGAAAGTACCAAATCTCTGATTATTGCACAATTAACTTTCTCTCCTATTATACTTTCAATTGGCTTTCTCGACAAAACGTCAGCTATTGTATTCTGAGTTCCAGGCCTATGCTCCCATTCGATATTAAATTCTGCTAATTTTAATGCCCATCTGATCATTCTATTTGACAAATTTTTACAAGTCGTTAAATGTGTTAACGCAGCGTGATCTGTAATAACTTTAATCGGCAAAGAACCTAAATATGTTCTGAATTTATTCAGAGCCTATACCACTGCTAAACATTCTCTCTCTCTCTCTGTCACCGTGTAATTCCTCTCCTCAGCACTAAGCGTACGAGAAGCAAACACTACTGGTCTCTGCTCTTGCTTTAGAACCGCTCCTACCCCTATTGAGCTTGCATCCGTAAATAATTCAAAAGGTTTTTTGAAATCTGGGAATTTTAAAACTGGCGTTTTTGTTATAGCCGCCTTGACCGCGTCGAATGCTTTCTGCACCTCAATCGACCAAATAAATCTCTTTAATTTTCGCTTAAGATTATAAAAAGGTTCGCAAATATCGGCATAATTTTTAATAAATTTTGCGTACCATTGGGACATACCTACAAAATTCGACACCTCCTTGGAGTTATGCGGAGGTTTCATTTCAACTATAGCTTGAACTTTTGTTTCATCAGTTTTAATTCCCTCCTTATTAATAATTATAAACCCAAATATTTAAACTCTTCACAACCAAATTTACACTTATCTTTATTTAACGTTAACCCCACCTCATGTAATAATAGAAAAAACTTCTTTCAAATGCTTAACATGTTGAGTGAATGATGGAGATGATGTGATGACATCGTCCATATAAACATTCACAAACTTTCCTATCACAGGTTTGAGAATTATATCTATTGCTTTCTGAAAATTAGGAGCCGCCCCTGACAAGCCAAAGGGCATTCTGCGGAAGGCGTATGTACCATTTTTTTGTGACAAACGCGGTTTTAACTATATCACTAGGGTTCACAGTCATCTGAAAATATCCCGACCGAAGGTCCAGGACAGACATTATTCCTGTGTGGGGTATGTTCATTATTAAATCGTCTATTAAGGGTAAAGGACACCTAGGGTACTTCGTGATCGCATTTAGTTTCCGATAATCAACAGCAAATCTATATGCTTCCGGATTATCCGGTGGGGGGGAACCCATTATTCTTTCTCCATAACACCACTGGTGACGCGTACGGGGATTGAATGCGAATTATAGTTCCCTCTTTCAACATTTTGTCAACGTGATAATCGAGAATGTCTTGTTTAAGCCTATCATACCTGTACGGACGGGAAACAACTGGTGGATTATATCCAGTGTTTATCTCATGATATAAAACATGCGTAAGCCCTGGTTTATCTGAAAACAATCCTTGAAAACTATTAAACAAATATTGTAATTCCCGTTTCTGTTTTTCTTCTAGTTTTGTCTTAGAAAGATCTATTTCTACTTTTTCTATTTCAACCGTTTTAACCACTTTATTAATCTGCAAATCTGGAATCACCAAAGATTTTCGATCAAAGTCTAAAATGATATTTGATCCACCTATGAAGTCTATCCCGAAAATACATGGGTATTCCAAATTTGCCAACACATGAAACAACCAAGGCTTTTCGAAATTCCGTATTCGAATATTTAATTCCACAAATCCCATATTTCGACATTTAGCTCCCTGCGCCATGATCACCTGAGTACTCGATTTCTTTACTTGTTTATAAAAAAAAATATTTTTAGTATGTCTCTTCCGATATAAATGACTTCTCCGCTCCAGTGTCCCAAAACGCTTTCGGAAAAGTTTCGTCTAATAAAAGAGGAACATACGGAAGTTCTACCGGAGACATACATATTGCTGAAAGTTTAATCGGTGACTGATTTATCGACTGCGTCTGATCACCTTTAATATCATTAACTTTCAAAACATTTAAACGTCCCATTTGTTTTCTACTGCCTCAACTAAAATTTTCACTCGAACCTCTATTTCTTTGGTCCCCTCTACTAAAATCGTCATTTTGACCTCGATTTCTAAATTGATATCCCCTATCGTTAAATCTGCGATCATCGTTTTGAAACCTATCCCTGCTATCGAACCACTGATTTCCTTGACGGTTGTTCTGATGGCTACCCCTATAATCGTTTCTACCATTATTTGGTCTATGTACCACTTCAGAATTTCTCCAATTTCCTCGATTATTACCAAAATTAGACATCCTACGCACATTCCAACCTCGTCCTTCCACGTTATTACTATTTCTCGAACTCAATGTTGCCTTGCACGAATATCTTTCCTTAAACTTAGCTAATACTTCTAATAATTGGATCGCTGTTTGTGGATTACGCACCTCCACATAATCTTGGACTTGCGGCTCAAGTCTAACGAAAATATGATCTACAAGGGCTTTCTCAGACATCCCCAGTTCTAACTTCTTATTTAGCTTAAGCAAATCGTAAACAAAATCTGTCGGCTCCTGGTTCTGTCTTTGCTGAGACGCGTAAAAACGGGTCTCTAAATCCTTCCCATTTTGGATGGCAGGAATGCTTTCGTCAATGCTGCTTTCAGCTGTGTGAAGTCCGTGGCGGTATTTTGCCCTAACGTCGATCCGAATATTTGGTACCAATCCAGGTCTCTACCCATGAGATGACCTTTTAAATAAGCACACGATAAGTCACTGTGTATTTCAAGTAATTTAATTTGGTTATCTATACCCTCTAAAAATTCGGTGACGTTCACCGACCCAGAAAAATAAACTTCTGGCCAAACATTAAATCCTCTCGCGTTTCTCATCTCGGGGTCATATAGATTAAACCTAGTTAGGCGCCATTGTGATGCACCTCCCCTTGGAAGTATATCCCTCGAAGCATCGGCGTGAGCTAGAGGTGTAGGGTTAACGAAAGAACTCGAATCAAACATTATCTTAATATGACTTTATTAAGATATTCAACTTAAACTTTGAACAAATATAATATTAATAATTAATGAGAGAATCTACGATGACGCAATACGCGCCATACACAATATAATTCAGATTAATCTCAATAATCGAACCGCCCAATCTTCAAATATACTAATAAGTAAACAATCCTACCTTATATTATTCTGTAATAAACTTGTCTTTATCTACAATGGTATGTAACTTGACGTTAAACTTCTAATCGATCACCAATATGTTTATTTACTACACGTAGAAATTAAATCTTGAACAACGAACTTCAATAATCATCCACTGCCACAACGCACTTCAATTGTCTAACATTCCTTTACATTGCCATCCCGCTTACTCTAAGATCCTATATTTATCCTATATTATTTGCATCTCTTCACTTCTCGTTTCTTGGATTTGGTTGGAAAAGAGTTGCCATTAATTCTGGCCCAAAGAACCCAAAGGATTTGTTAAAGAAAATACGCGTAAGAGATGTCACAATAATATATATATATATATATATATATATATATATATATATATATATATATATATATATATATATATATATATATATATATATATATATACATATATATATATATATATATACATATATATATATATATACATATATATAAACATATATATATATATGTATATATATATACATATATATATATATATATATATATATATATATATATATATGCTATAAATATATGCTATAAAATAGCTTAAAAAGTATTTGAATCAATAAATACTTAAATATTATTATTATATGTTAGAACAAAATACTTACCTATTCTATAAGTGCATTATAAAAGTGAGTGCTGACGCTTTTTAAAACTTTTTCTTGATTGTATAGATAATCTCTTAAAAAAAATTTATTGATGAATGAATTAAGATGTTACTTTCAAGAAACAATTCCTCGACTTATTCTCAAATAAAAGTATTAACATTATTTCAAATTATTTAAATGTGATGTAACAGTTTTTGCCAAAACAATATATATATTTATTTTTATTCCTAAGAGCATACATTTTCAAAACAGAAAAAAGAAAGATTCTTCAAAAAAACAATGTTCAAATAAATATGTACTACATCTTTAAATGCATTTTAGATAAATGACTTTCCTACTTTCTTAAGTATCATTAAAATTTTGTGATTTGTAGCTTATATATTCTTATAACCCGAGACAAGGCGCGCACTCGATACTAACGTTAGTGGTCACACGTGGTGACGGAGTCATTCCAATACCTTTTTTTTTATAACTATTTTTACTGTACACGATAAAAATTTTAATTCCTGTGAATAATTCAATTAACAGAGAGTATACTCACCTACATTTAAGGACTTTTCATTCTTTGAAAATTCGAGAAAAATTCAATCAAACTTAACTTAAATGTTTTAAATGTGCTGGACTTTAATAAAAGACACAAATTACACACACTTTTGGCTAACGTTACAAGAATATTTGCAAGCAAGACTCATATTTTGTACAAGTATTGAGGTTTCACTATCCTTTGATGATTGACAAAAAGCATGTTGAACTTTTCCTTGTTTCTGTCTTTATGACAGGGCGCAGTGTGTTTTGTGGTACACTTTTGGCGTCATATATGTTTTGTTGGATATTTTTAGGTAGCATTTGAAAAATTTCTTTCAACTCAATCGTTCCATGTTCATCGTTTTTCTGAACTTTGTTTGTGCGCGCACGCTATGATGATTAATATCTATTATTTCACAAGTTCTTCCCTTGCTTGATGATATATGCCCATTTCTTTTTTTTTATATTCTGTTAATTCACATTTAGAAACCATAATGAGTCGTGCAACACAGCTATAAAAACCACACAGTCGTTTTCAGGGGAAACATGTAGCCTGTTTATAAAGGGTGTTTTTTTAGAGGTATAGAACTATACATTGCAATAAAACTACGATGTATTATTCGATTGACATGAATTTTTTTTATTCGAAAGATAATCTTGTGGTATTACATTTTAATTATGATTTCTGGCATATGACTGCCACGGCTGGCTCGGATGTAGTCCAATCTGGACGTCCAATTTTCGATGACTTTTTCCAACATTTGTGGCCGTATATCGGCAATAACACGGTGAATGTTGTCTTCCAAATGGTCAAGCGTTTGTGGCTTATCCGCATAGACCAATGACTTTACATAGCCCCACAGAAAATAGTCTGGCTGTGTGAAATCACAAGATCTTGGAGGCCAATTCACAGGTCCAAAACGTGAAATTAGGCGGTCACCAAACGTGTCTTTCAATAAATCGATTGTGGCACGAGCTGTGTGACATGTTGCGCCGTCTTGTTGGAACCACAGCTCCTGGACATCATGATTGTTCAATTCAGGAATGAAAAAGTTAGTAATCATGGCTCTATACCGATCACCATTGACTGTAACGTTGTGGCCTTCATCGTTTTGAAGAAGGATTCCACCAGCCCATAAAGCGCACCAAACAGTCAGTTTTTCTGGATGTAACGGTGTTTCGACATACACTTGTGGATTAGCTTCACTCCAAATGCGGCAGTTTTGTTTGTTGCCGTAGCCATTCACCCAGAAGTGCGCTTCATCGCTAAACAAAATTCGCTTATGAAAATCGGGAACAACGGCAATCTCGTTTTGGGCCCATTCGACGAATCTACGCTTTGCTTGATGATCGTTTTGATGAATTACCAAACCAAACTGAGAATAAATCACTTGACAGCTGTTAAATCGGTCGCCATCTTGGAAAGTAATGCCAACTTAAACTTCTATACCTGGAAAAAAACACTCTTTAGAAGCTATTTTGGAACAAAAGTGGCCATGCGGGAAACTCGGTCACCCCCCAAGTACCTTAAGATTGAAAAAAAAAACGACTGCCATATAGGAGGATATGACAAGGCCATTGGTAATAAACAGTTTTCCCAGAATAAAAGATTTTGTGAGCTTGGTGTGACTCTGCGCTTCACGTGACTGCTCCCGGGTTAATATATCTTTGTTCTAAGAATTTATATAAAAACTGCAAACTTTAAGCGTGAGACATGTCAGACCATACTTTGCATGAATATGCTACAGCTTTCTTCAAAGATGATGGGAAATGGTATGGAGACAGACAGACTAATTTCACTGATTGAGGTTCACGCACATTCGCGTTAATTTTTATTTGAACTATTTTCCATTATAATACGAGGGTTGGGGCATAAGTCATGGCAACTATTTTTTTCCTTGTAGATATATGAACGGATCATAAACGTATATGTGTCGTGTGGAAGTTCTGCAGGCATAGTGTGTATGCAGAACAACAGATGGATTTGAGATAACTGATAGTAGCGCAGTGAGGGCTGTGAAATCAATCAGTTGGTGAGTGTCATGTGAGATGGAAGTAACCCGTGTGCGCGCTTACATCAAAATAGCCGTACTCCCAGAGAGAAATGTGATGGAATGTTACAGTGAATTAGTGGAAGCCCTTAGGAATAATACCCTACCATGCCGTACATTAGCACAGTGGATAGGAAAGTTTCAGTAAAGACGTGTGTCAACCAGTGAGGAGCAACGTTCGGGAATACCGGTCAGTAGGCGAACCGACAGGGCACGTGCCATCATCGAGCAGCTCATGGATTACATTAAGGGTCATGGACTACATTAAGGGTCTATAGGCCCAGTTTTGACATGTCAACTTTATGTGTATTGTGTTGACATTCTTTTGCACCGTTGAAGGCCATATTGCCCTGTACCGTAATACCGTAATAAATTACCGGCCATATTACCGTAATAAATTAGTGTGTTACGATATTTCAGTGCTATTCATTGTCCACACATTAAGTTGACGCATTGAACTTTCGTCTGTATATGTCACATTTTCCAACCGGACTGGTATCTTCAAGTAAAAAAAAAAAAAAAAAAATAGTTGCCATGACTTTTGTCCCAACCCTCGTGTATAGGTAAACACATATCCATAAAATACGTATTTTCTTAACTGTTTATGAGAACTTTGAGAACAACATTTTTTTGATAGAAATTTAGGAGTACATCATAGCATGACTGTATACCGATAATTTTTTTAGCAGTATATATACTCTATGTTTCTATAAACCTCTGAAGAAGAAAGTTAAAAATTTTGAGTGCTTGCTGTACTTAAAGAAAGTTTGTGTGTTTCACTTCAAATTCCCTGTATTTTAATTTATTTTTATTTTTAATGTAAATATTTTCAAATGTTTATATAAATAAATTTAAAAACTAACTAACTACTTTTAGCAGTAAATTATTTTAATTGTGTTTAAGTGATTAAATGTAATTTATAGCATTGTAAAAAAGATTTAATAAACTTTATCAAGATATAATTTTTTAAAATTTTTTCAACAGACATAAATAGTGAGAACAGTGTAAACTTTCAGTAAATTACATTTTGACCCTTGAACCTATTTATTGTTTATCACTCACTATTTTATATAGAAGAGTGCGAAACTTGGAGAAGTTCGTTTAACTCTTTGAACATGTACATCTTAGGAATGTTTGGCCAAATACTTTTCAGGAACAGCATTACTAGGGTACGTGTTCGATTACTAAATTGTCTTTCGAGAATTGTTTTTCGGGCAATGGTCTTAGCACTATTTAATAAAAAAGAAAGGATGAATTTAAACTGCTTCTTTTTGTGAATAATTAATTAGAAAATATTGAGAGGTTTTAAAAGGCAGTTTTATTTTGATTTTAATTTATTTTACTTTGCCCTAATGATTTTAAATCTTCCGGGGATTCTTTGTTAAGTATCTTGAGTTCAGGAAAAAGAATTAGAATTGAAGGGAACTGCATACGGTAAATTTCCATCATAAAGTTTCCTCAGTATAATAGCTCAGGATATGGATTAACACTAGAAAGACTGAAACTTAGTATATACTATGTTGCCCAATAGCAGTCAAAATGACTGCATTGTGAAAGAATGCTAAATGTGTATATAAATTTATTTAAAATTAACTTTCTATATTTTTTATATTATTTACAGTCATATAACATGCTATTAATAAATATTAGCAACACAAAAAATTTTACTTCACTTGGAAAAAAATATATTCTAAAAAATTCGAAGAAATTATGCATTATATATGTAATTGATTTTCTAATTGAAATTAAAAATCAGTCAAAATGACTTCCTTGGGATATCTAGTGTTAAATGAAGGATTAATTAAAATGAACCTAGACTGTGTTGATATATATAGTACACCAAACTCTTTTTTTAAACGTTAAATACTTCCTTAGAAAACAACTCATTTTTGTTACAGTGAAAATTCAGACTATAAATATGCAAAAATAAAAATTCAAATTGAAATTTAGAACAAAAATACTAACTTACAACTATTCATCGCTATGTGTACGTTTATTACAAACTGGATCAAAAAATGCCAAGATTACTAGATGTATCAGATATGTCTAGCACATATGTCGGTTTTGATTCAAATGAAGAACGTTATTGACTCCAGATTGCACAAGGAAATCATTTTGACCGTTTTTTAATTTCAATTAAAAAAAACAATTATGTATATAATGACACAATTTCTTAGAAATTTTTAGAATACATTTTTTCCCAAGTGAATTATTTTTTTTTATTGTTAATACACTGCTCAAAACAATTAGGGCAGCACATGATTTTAACAAAAGCAAGCAAAAGATGTATGCCAATAAGTAACATAAAATGAATCATCCATAATGTAAAGCCTACCAGGAAATGGAAGAGGAAAATTTATATGCAAATCAAAGTTCATGACGTCAAAAACCAGAAAAAGGAGATAAGGGCAGAAATCGGGATGTTGCAGAAACGTCTGTTTTATTGCCGTAACTGTGAAATTCGATTGCGCAGTATTTTTTTTTTGTGAGACAAGGTTACTTGAGAATGTCTCAACAACGTGATTTACCGGAATTCATGGCATGGCGTGTTATAGGCAGACTGGAATCCGGGCAAACACAACGTAGTGTCGCGGACGCTGTTGGAGTCGCCAGAAGTATTGTTGCAAGGCTGTGGAATCGATTCCAAGAAACAGGAAATGTTAGACGTCGACCATGGGCAGGTCGGCCACGCGCCACTACATCAACTGATGAACGGTACATACAGTTAACAGCCCGTCGAAACAGAACAGAGAATGCTACGAGCTGCAAAGACAGTTGCTCTTGGCAACAGGATGAAGGGTGTTCAGCCAAACAGTACGTAATCGGCTTCATGAGGGAGGGCTCTATGCACGTAGGCCAATGGTCTGCATTCCGTTGACCCCACGCCACCGTGCGGCCCGAAGAAGATGGGCTGCTGAACATCGAGATTGGGAGCAACATGATTGGAGCCAAGTGTTGTTTACAGACGAGTCCCGATTCAGTCTAGAGTGTGACACCCGACGTGTTCTTGTATGGAGGGACAGGGGCACTCAAAATAACCCCGCATTCGTTCGTGAAAGGTCACAATACAGAAGAGCTGGTTGGATGGTATGGGGTGGAATCAGCATAGGTGGACGTACAAACCTGCATATCCAGACGAAATGGCACTTTGACGGGCCGAAGGTAGGCAGACGAAACTTTGACCTCATGTCATCCCTTACGCTGGAGCCATTGGAGATTCCTTTGTTTTCAGGATGATAATGCCCGACCGCATAGAGCTCGTCTGGTGTAGAACATGCTTGAAGCTGAAACAATACAGCGTATGGAATGGCCAGCGTGCTCTCTGACATTAATCAATCGAGCATGTTTGTGACATGCTCGGACGACGCATTGCTGCGTGACCAAGCCGCCCTGCTACTGTCCGAGGCTTGGAGATTGCACTTCTTGAGGAGTGGAACAGTATTCCCCAAGTCTGATCGATAACCTCATCGCCACCATGGCAAACAGGTGTGCAAGTCTTAGCTGTTCGAGGAGGAGACCACACGCCCTATTAAAACTCATGCATCATGTCTAAACAGTACCTTTTTTATCGTTTACATGTAACCAAATTGTTTCCCTAAATCATCTTTTCATGTTTTTCCATATTTTCAAAGAAATTAAAGCTTAATTCAAATTTTTTTACGCATTTTCTGTATTGCGCATTGATACGCGAGTACTATTCATTGTATGCCAATACGTGGCTGTCTCACACGGTTTTCTTCACTTTTTTGCTTGCTCCCCTAATTGTTTTGAGCAGTGTATTTACTAATAACTTGTTATATAATTGTAACTAAAACAAAATATATTAAAAATTTATTTTAAACAAATTTCTTTGCATATTAGTTATTCTTTCATAATGCATGGCATTATGAAAGTCATTTTGACTGGTTTGGGGTATAATATAAGTATATACTAAGTTTTAGTCTTTCTTGTGTTAAGGACCTCTTTTAATGTTTTTGTTGTTATAAAGTCTCATTAGAGGCTGTATTTTTGGTTTCTCAATGCACAATTTTACACAATATTGCGTAGAAATTTTAATACACGCTCTATGTTAAGATCATGAGTAATACAACGTTGTTCCATAGTTATAGAAAATTTCAAGCCTTCACGAATTAAAATATTTGTTAATAGCTGAATTTCATCTTCGACTTTGCCAGTATCTACTTCTTTATTTTCATAAACTCGTTCAAATCGTCCTCATACAAAAGGCACGAGTTCTCAAATTTTTTTGGAATTTGTGCTAGAACCAAAAATTGAGTTTAAAAAAAATCTTTAAATTCGTGTACCGTGTTATTTCATAATCATGTCAAAAAATAGTTGGGTGTAATTAGTTTAGGTAGAGAAAAGGTGAGTTTTAATTTAGGTTAGGACATCCAATCAATTCCATAAGCAACTGACAACTTCCCCCTACCCGTTATATTCAGTAATCCTCATGCAGAGACTTGTTTTAACTATTTCTCTGAGTGTGAAGATACTGACTTCGTTGTTAGCTTTAAAATATTAATTGCAGTTTTTAAACATTTGAGTCTATAGTCGGTTTTCGGCCAGTCTGATTCATTACTCAGATTTTTACTTGAAAATTTATCAAATAAATTCAATAAACAACTACAAGATAATTGACTTGGCAAAGTATAAATGAATCTACAATTTTTTAAAAAAAGGGAATAATCATACACGTAAGTTAAAAATAAAACTCCAAAACGAAAAATTTTTATTCGAAAAAAGGAAGAAAATAAAATTATAAAAACAGAGTGTTGGAACCCCAAATATGTTAAATGAGTTTCAGTATTTTAAATTTGTATTTTGATGCAAAACTTTGAACAGCATAATACGAGGGCTATTTTTAAGTAAGGTCCACATATGAACAAAATTTAAGCAAATAAAAGAAATTTAAAAAAACATTATTAATTTTTAAATTTGCATACAGTTCTCTCTTTTTCTTTACAATTACCTTGCTTCTCCTGTGATGAAATGACTTATGCTGTGATGTATTTTAAAATTTGCTGGAATCCGTTGAAAGCTTGAAAATTGTAAATCTCCGGCTTATATAAATTTGGGTCTCAATTGCCTTCACCAATCCGTCAGTGATCAAAGATGGCTAACCAGAAAGTGATTCATAATGGACGCCTTCCCAATTTTTCTAGAAAATTCTTATCTATTTCCAGAAAAGCTTTAAGGCATGAGTCAATTATATCCAGACCCAGGGTCTCGGCCTCAGTAAGATAATGATTTAAATAATTTTGATCGTCAAATATTATTCCTTAAAATACACTCCGAAAAACTGGAAATTTCACTCTATATCACCTGGAAACAGTCAGAACTGTATTAATTTGCCATGTCCGTCTTCCGTGTCTAGGCATAAATCTACCAGCATACACTATCATTACACTTTATTCGAAAGTAGGTAGTCGGTCTAGATAGTTTATAAATAGGTTTATGAGCTCGTGAGTCACGCGCATTTATTTGTTAAGGGTTACCATTTGTATCGGTATTGACAATGGATGCTATGCATTGTATACTTCAAAGTGTTGCGGTTAGATCTACCGATGCAAAGAGGTTCTGGGTGTTAAGACGTCACTGCCCATTATCCCCCTTTACTTTCACTTATTGCTTTGTCACCTTACATCTCATATATCTGCCGTCGAATATCCGTACATTTCGAGTTTCTGGTTAAGAGCCTGATCACACTGATCGTATTTTGCAACCAGCGGGGTGCTCGATTTTTTTCACACATTTTAGCGTCCCACTGCAAGGCAATCAGGCCGACACCATGTATGCAAATGGTGTTGCATTGTACGAAAAGGATGCCAGGAGCCTGAGGACTCACTTTGCCACTTACGCTTGAATTTGCAAATGGAATTCCCAAATAGACCTTAATTAAAACATAAATTTGGTATGTGCATTATCTTCTAAATATTTTGCATTCTAACCCCTTAAATATATACGCCTCACTCATTCGTTGCTTTAACTGACCTTGGCGTAGGCATACGTCTTTCCGAAGTGCGTCTCATTGCATTGTGTTGCTATCAGTTAAGGACAGTCGGTATGGTAAACACCTTCCAGAAATCGATTTTGAGATTTTGATATTTCTCAAATCTCCAAATTAAGCCCTTTCCAATGATATATCATACTAGTCAATTTTTGAATTAGAAGTATTTTAAAATGTTTTTTAAAAAATAATCAACTGATTTGCCACGCCTACTTTGACAGATAGAAATGTAAACATTGGCCTTTTAGAACTGGGATGCTCTTGCAAAGCCATTATCTGTTTTAATTATTCCCACGAAATTAACTGTAGAATAACTGCAAGTGTAACTGTTAGGGTTGTTTACCTATTTTTGGCGCTTTCGAACACGTTTTGATTGAGCACTTGTCGTTTATCGATACTTAAAATTTCTGAAATTTTGAAATGCCAAGATTGCAAAAAGTTTTCAAGAAACGCAAAGGTAAGTATTATCCACGTAAGAATACTATTAATAGCAAAGTAAGTACCACTGATTGTAAATTAAATGCTCAAGCTGAACATGCACATGATTCAAAGCAGTCATGTGCAAAAGAAAAGAAAATTCCCGATTTAAATGAGAGTTTTTCTTCTTTTGGTGATAACGAAGGTATTTTAAATGCAATAATGAATTTGAATATTCTTGCTTTTGTTTTCAAGAATGAAGTTCACTGTAAAATGTGCAACAGTGGTTTAGACATGCAAGGTTTTTTAAAAGGTAAGTCTGGACTGGCTATTACGTTTGTCCTGAAATGTTTTGCTTGTCCATATCGTGTAGAATTCTCTTCTTCAAATTTCATGAAGGAACACGAATTGCTACAATAAATACCAGGTTTGTGTATGCTATGCGTTCAATTGGAAAAGGTGCAGAAGCAGGGAGAATGTTCTGCGGCGTAATGAATCTTCCGCAACCACCTACAAGGTTTTCTCCTTACGGTAAGCGAATTTTAAATGCTGCTAAACTTGTTTATGATGATTCAATTCAAAATGCTGCGAAGGAAGCTATTTGTGAAAATGAAGGTAACAAAAATATAGCAGTAGCTGTAGATGGGACATGGCAGAAGCGTGGTTACACATCCTTGAATGGTGTAGTTACTGTGACCAGCATTGATACAAGGTGATAGATGTTGATATTCTTTCGAAATGTTGCGCTTGTAAAAACTTGCCTTTTCATGAAAAGGATTGTAAAAGGAACTACGTTGGATCTAGTGGAGCGATGGAAATCCAAGGTGCGTCTAAAATTTTCAACGGTCATTATCTTTACATAATGCCCGATATATTACGTACTTAGGAGGTGGGGATTGCAAAGCATTTGATGCGGTAAAAAGAAAAACATTTATGGAAATGAATATCAATTGAAAAATTGGAGTGTATTGGTCATGTAATGAAGCGCATGGGAACAAGATTACGCCAATTAAAAGCTCAATTGAAAGGGCAAATCTTGTCAGACGGTAAGTGTTTAAGTGGGAAAAATCGTTTGACTGAACATGAAATTGATAACTTGCAGTCATACTATGGATCAGCTATTCGGAGAAATCACAGCAGTGTTCAGAATATGCGGCAAGCTATCTGGGCCATTTTTCTGCATAAGTTATCAACTGATGAATATCCTCAACATGGTTTTTGTCCCATCGGGGAAGATTCATGGTGTGGATTTAAAAAGGCTGAAGCATCAGGTAAGTCTTACAAACTAATGCGACGCCCGGTTAACTTAAGTTAATTTAATTTATTTTTATTATCCATTTTTTTAATACCCAGGTTCTAATTTATCATTTGGCGTCACACTATAGCTTAAGTTTAAACATTAGATCTTTAATGACAAATAAAACAGTACACTAGATTAAAAAAGGCCGGTTCTTAAAGTAACAATTAATTTATTAAACAATAAGATTAAAATTAAGTGACACATAACTGAATATTACTTAGCTTTGAAAGAGGGACAGAGCGACGGATGGGATTGACCTCGGGTAGCAGGTGAGCTTCCCGAAAGTGGAGGTTTTTTCTGGCAGACGAAGAAGGAGTAAAAGGCCCCGAGAATTGTCGTGCATGAGCTTTTAAAGTTGACCAGATCACTTCGAAAAGAATCCGCTACGGATTCATTACCGTCAAATCTACCACCCTGATTGGAGCGCAAGAACATAACCTTGCCGGCCATAAGGTCCGTTGAACCTAGACGCACCCACATTCCTGTGTAATCCCTATTTCCTGTAAACAGGGCAAATGCAAAAAAATAAAACTGTATCTCAGGGGCCGGCGGCCTCATGGGGGGCCGCCTTTCCATAAGGATTACAACAGTAATTTGTATATCTGCCCTGTTGTTGTTTACAAGCAGAGGAATTTCTGGGAGTGCCTCTCACCCCACCGAAAAGGGTGACGCATTTCCCACGCCTGGAAGAAGGCAATGTACCCATAAATACATCATGATATGGGATGTTTTTGGGAATTTCCCGTTTGGGGGAGTCATGGACCCCGGGAAGATATCCCTCCGCTGACTTCAGACCAATCAGAAAAGCTGATTGTGTTTCGAAAAAGAATCCTCTCCAGAATACAGAGGTAAACCGCCGCGAAATATAAGCGCTTGCACGACGAATTTAGTCACTCTCTGACACGAATTTTATCACCGAATTTGGTCTGACGACCCCCTTTTCGAATACCGAGATTGGAGAATCTCGAACATGGCCACCAAGATTCCTCTCTCTCTCAGATCCTAATTCAGTTAAGTAATCATGTATATCCTTAGTATTTAACGTAATTTAAATGTTATTGTAAATAAATTAAGTGTTAATTTAAAGAACGGCTTTTTAATTTAGTGTCCTGTTTTATTTGTCATTAAAGATATAATGTTTAAATTTAAGCTATAGTGTGACGCCAAATGATAAATTAGAACCTGGGTATTATAAAATGGATAATAAGAATAAATTAAATTAACTTAAGTTAACCGGGCGTCGCATTAAAACATAAAAACAGTCTTCCGGTCGCTGTTGTTGAAGCAATGCGTCCTATATTTAGAGATCTTTCCCATCCTGATCTGTTGAAAAAATGTTTGCATGGAAAAACACAAAACCCGAATGAAAGTTTTCATAATGTCGTTTGGTCACGTGTTCCCAAAGCAACATTTGTACAGATTGAAACATTTTCACTTGGTGTTTATGATGCTGTGTGTTCCTTTAATGATGGTAATGTATCGAAATTAAAAATGCTTCAAAAAATGGGCGTAGAACCAGGGGAATTTTCAGTAAGTGCCATGAAACTTCTCGATAGGGAAAGACTAATGAAAGCAATTTATGCTTTTTCTGGACGCTCGAAGAAAATTAGAAAAGATAAAAGAAGAAAAAGAAAGAAAGAAAGAAGATAATATTAAGAAAAATAAGGTAAAAATCGGCTACAGTGCAGGATCTTTTGATGAGGTAAAAATTTATACAAAAGCTACTGTGTTTTCTAATTAATATATTTTTCAAGTAGTCTGTTCTTTTTCTTTTAAATCTACTGTTTGCATGAATTGGAGACTTTTACTATATATTTCATATATATTGTTGTGTGTTCTTATTCTTTATGCAAAATTTTTAAATATTTCTTTGACATTTTTCACTAATGAACACATGTCGTAACACAGAAAATGACTATTTTTATTAAATTGTGTATTCTTTTTTTCTATAAATCTACCGTATGCATGAACTGGAAATTTTTACTATATTTTTCATATGTATTGTGTGTTTTTATTCTTTATGCAAAAATTTTTAAATATTTCTTTGACATTTTCACTAATGAACACATGTCGTAACACAGAAAATGACGATTTTTATTAAATTATGTATTCTTTTTTCTATAAATCTACCATATGCATGAACTGGAAATTTTTACTATATATTTCATATGTATTGTATGTTTTTATTCTTTATGTAAAATTTTAAAAATATTTCTCAGACATTTTTCACTAATGAACATATGTTGTGACACAGAAAATGACAATTTTTAATAAATTGTGTATTCCTTTCTATACTTCTACTGTATGCATGAACTGGAAATTTTTACTATATATTTCATATGTATTGTGTATTTATACAAATTTTTAAGCTTTGGTGTTCAATAGTTTTTAGTAAAGGTTTATAAATATCTGAAAATGCAATGCCTTTTTCGTTGCACATAACTTGTTACATATATAAAAATACATAAATTTCATGTTCAAGAAATCTGTTTTTATGTTTTTTTTTGTTTTTTGAATACCATTTACCAAATATTTAAAGGAAATTTTTAATTCTGCTGCTGTAAAACATTGTGTTAACAGGTGAATACATAAAACACTAATGAAACTTTTCGAAATAGTGTATAATCATGTATTACCAAAGCCATATTTTCATGTATTGACACATTTTCACATGGTATTTATGATGCTTTTTAGTCAAAATTTGATCAAAGTAATGTATCAGAACTGAAAATTCCTCAAAAATTGATACAGAATTTGAGTAAAATAATTAAATGCTAAAAAATACCTCGATAGCTTAAAAGTGAAAAATGCTATAAATGTATTTTCTGAAATCTAAGTAAAAGAAAAAAACTAAAAGCCTTAAAAGTAATAGAGAATAAGCTAATATTTAATAAAATAGGGCAAATACTTGTTGTAATTCATTATTTTTGTGATCAAGTGCTTTTTTTAATCTAAAAATGCTATTATCTCAAAATGGTTGTTTTCAAACTGCGGGTACAGTTTTCTCAGAATCTACAGAATGAGTGCTCATGCAATTTTTACTGCACATAAATAATATGTAACTCTATATACTAAGCTTATTTTTTTGGAGATTTTCCTGAAATATTTTGCTGAAAAGCAGTTATCGTAAAAAATTTGAGAGTTTTCAAGAATTTCAAAATGATACTTTTACGATGAATTTTTTTGAAAAAAGTAAACAATATATTTTAAATATATTTACTAGTATTTAAATAAAAAAGCCTAATTAATATACAGACAAAATTTGAAGTTTATATATTTAACAGTTTCTGAGAAACTTGTACCTAAAATGGCTCAATTTAACATTGTCGGTATAGGCCCTAGCGACTTCCCTTAAACCATTTTGAATGCTTTGGATAGCAATAAAATGACCTTGGAAGTGTTTGCGAAGGAATTAATTATTTCAAAGAAGTTTTTACTTATTTATGCATTTTATATTTCCCCAACATACTACTTAACTACGTGCAACTGCGTATAAAACTATTCACGTAATTTTTTACCAGCAGTGAATGTGCTATTAAAGGAAGCAGTAAATATTAATAATGAAATCACGATGATTAATTGTAATGCTAAAATCTCCAAACAATGCATATGTGTGTATGTGGGAGAGGTGATGATTCTTTTTTATTTTAAATTCAATACACGGTTTACATCGGGGTAGTTTGGAAATTAGAGCTATCAAATGAATATCTTGTAAAAAGCAATTTCCTAGGAAATTCTGAGAATTAACAGGGTAGACAATTATGATATATAAAGATAAGCGTGCTGCTTTTAATTTCATTGATATTGACTAATCTTGAGCAATTTAAGAAAAGCTTAAGTACTATAATTATTGTATAAAATGTCAAATAAAGAAAACAAAAAAATATGGTTATGCTGCAAGAACCATAAATAATACTTGTGTGGAGTGTACGAAATTTAATTCAAGAACATTGCATATTTGCATACAGACTATTTCCATCGTTCTAACTGTAACAAATATTATCAAAAATAGAGCTTAAAGTTTATTTTATAATAAATCTTGAAGGAATGTTCCCTTTTCTGTGTATGACTTATTAAGAATTATTTTGTATACGCATAGTTTTGAAACAAACAGCTTATGTCTAAGTTTTGTTTTATCAGGTCAATTTTTGCCTAGATTACATTATTATTACATTTCATAACTATTTCTAATGACACATCGTACCTTTCATGTATGATTCTTTTCTTTCATTTTAACGACATATACGTATAAACAGTCAGGAAAAAAACTGATTACTATATTGTTTGCAAAGATTCAATTTTCTTTTGTAATAAAAAAAAGTAACGTGATACTAAATCAAATACATAAATGACTTCATTCTTTTCTACAGAAAACCATGTAAGTCTGCATTCCTTTTAGCTCCAAACTAAAAAAAAATCAGATAACTGGATTTAAGTATTTTTAGTATTCATTTAGATATGTTTACAGGATATGCAACATTTGCTAAATGTAGTAACTTATCCTGAAAGCTCTTGATGAATTTTACTTCGTCCAAAATTATGTTAATGCGATTTACCTATTTCTCAAGGTATCTACTTTTAATGAAGAGAGTTCTTTATCCTTTTCGTTAAGTTATATTATCTTCTAAACACTCATAGGAGAAGGCTTAACACGCTTCTCTCTTTAGCCTCAATTAACCTTCCTCACGCGATATTTTTTTCTGTTTATCAGTTAAACTTTTTAGTTCAACCCAGCAGAAAGGGAGGGGGCACTTGTGCCTTGCTCCTTCATTGATGGAAATAAGGTTGCTGTTTTTATTTTCTCTCTTTGTTTAGAAATGGAAATTAGACATGCTAAATCAAAAGATAATATTGTTATTAAACAAGTTGGACATGGTAGTTCACTGGTTGAGGTATCCCAACACGTTAAAAATGACCAAATTCAGTCAAAGCAGATATTTTTGTTTTGTATTTTATTGAATAGAGCTATCTTTTGGCTTTACAAAACATACTTTTTTTTATTCTACGCGACCTAGAGGCCAAGCTACAATCAATTATACAAAGTTAGAAAAAATGGAAGTGGGTCTTTGATTTACCAGAAGTGGGCATTTAAATTGTTCAAAATCTATCATGGCGAGTTTGATAACTCATAATATTACAAATGTATTTCTATAAAACTTTTTCAACATGATACTTATGCTATTTTCTAAAGATGTACTAAAATATTTTATATTGAATGACAACTTTTTGAGTTAGGGCCCGTTATTTACACTCATGTCCATAAATTAAGGATAATTCAGAATCACACAGAAATTGAACTCTAAAATAAAAATTTCACCTGTAGAATTATCACACACATCTTGAAGAAGAATATGCAAATTACAGGAAACCACCAGATGGCGCGGATAGTACGTCACAATGACGAGAGTGTAACAGAGGAGTATATAAGGAATGGTGGCAAAGAAGTAAAATTGTTCACGAGCACTTTAAAAGACTTTCAGTGCAATAACCGCATAGATATGGCACAAAGGGAGCATTTGGATGATTTTTTATAAGTGGTAGAATTATTGGACAACAGAAATGTGGACGTACCCAGCTGGAAGTATCCGAGGAACTTGGAATCGCCCAGAGTGTCATCTCCAGGCTTTGGCAACGATTCCAACATGATGGTAGTGTGAGTAGATGTTACAGCACAGGTCGCCCCCGAGTTACAACGCCGAATGAGGACCAGTATACTTGGCAGTTACTGTCAAAAGAAACAGACGGATCACAGCATTACACTTGTCTAGTCAGCTCTTTTCAGCCACCAGTACGACAGTTTCAAGGCAGACCGTGTACAGAAGCTTAGGGCACATTGGTCTTATGCTCGTACGCCAGTCAGATGTGTTCCACTTACCGCAACTCACTGTCGCCTGCAATTAACCTGGAGTAGAGAGCATGCATTGTGGACACCACAACAGTGGTCTTAACAATGTGATGTTTTCCGACGAGTCCAGGTTTATTTTGTAGTCTGATTCTCGCCGGACTTTAATATGGAGAACGCCAGGTACCCGTTACCACCAAGAGAACACCATTGAACGACACCGTTACGGTGGTGCAGGATGGCTCGTTTGGGAAGGAATTATTCTTTGTTCCAGAACTGACCTGCATGTTCAGAATGTAACGATGACAGGGCACATCTATCGGGATGTCATTCTGGAACAACATGTACATTTGTTTCGGGGCGCCATGGGTGCTGAATTTCTGTTTGTGGATGACAACGCCCGTCCTCACCGTGCAAACATTGTAGACGAATGCCTTCAATCAGAGGATATTACCCGTATGGATTGGCCAGCATACTCACCGGACTTGAACCCAATAGAGCATGTGTGGGATATGCTTGGACGACGAATTGCAGCCCGTCAACCCCCTCCCAACTGTCTACCGGAACTTCGGAGGGCATTGCTTGATGAGTGGTGTAATATTCCCGAAGATCAGATTGATAATTTGATACTCAGCATGCTTAGGCGTTGTAAGGCCTGTATTGCATCATCCTGGAGACATACTCCGTTTTAACCATCATATTAACCATGTTATACTGTTATTTGTAAATAGGTCCTTTTTTGATATTTGCTCCAGGGAGTAAAAATCGCAATTTTTATTAATGTAGCATCTTTTTCGCTCTTTATCTTTTGTTTAGTAAATAGAATTTACAAATAAGTCAAATTTGCTTTCCTTATGTCTCTTTATTTGCGTGAACTTCATTATTCTTAATTTATGGACATCAGTGTAAATAATGGTCTCATGACGAATGGGATTTTTCTTATAATGTTTACTAAATCAGCTATAAAATTTTAAAATTTTATTAAAACATTAAAATTTTAGTACATTTTCAAGATAAATGTATCTTATTTATTTGGGTAATACTTTTATTAATATAAGTTTATTACTTTTTTCTCTAATTACTTCGAAGTGTTACAAAAATATTGCTAAAATTTCACTTATAATTGTGATTTTTGTGAAATTTAGGCAATCTATTTTAAATATTGTTGGTTAAATACTAGTATTTATTGCTGTTGAGTATTAAAAAAGCATTTATAATGTTTAAATGTGTTATTTTGTTATAAAGAACGTGTTCGGATACCTCAGGGATTTTGTGGAAGGCTGGAGTCCAATTTCCTCCAGGTACTATTCATGAAATATTTTGGGCTGTGGATACACATCGTTAGAAATTCATTATTCTTTTGTGTGATATAGAATATAAATTATAAGACAATGGAAGAGGTATATTGTTCTCTTAATTTAAGCGTAGTTCAAATTTGCTATGAGACTCATGCACCCTAAATCATTCAATACAAATATAGCAGTATTAATTGCTTATATAAATCTGATTCCTTTATATTTATTTTTCTAACACCTGTTGTAAAAAAGCCTGAGGACAGAAATTGAGATTCAAACAGAAATCATTCGGCATCACGAGTCTCTTCTGAAGGCGTGGAATATTCCACCTGTAAATAGGCATGAAAAGGAGAAACCCAAACACTTCAAGAGACACCCTAGACCAGGGATTGGCAAATTATGGCATGTAGTGCAATTCTCAGTGGTGTTTTGAACTACTCAACAAAGGATGTTAATAAATTTGCAATGGACCTTATTTGACAAACATCTCTAGAATTATGGAAATTTACAAAATTACTAAGAAAACTGAAAGATAACTTTAAAGATTAATTTACAGCTATTTTGTAAATTATTAAATGACTTTAATGGAGAGATTTTATTGCTTGAAGGGAGAAAATTGCATGTACTCTTTTTTCCGCTTTTGGTTCTATATATCAAAGTAAAAAAAAATCTTTCCTAATATGAAAAAAATGTTTCGAGAGAGCAAAGAAATTGTTTCACAACTCAATACTTAGAATCGTGTCAAATTGAAAGTAACATATTACACCCTTAATTTTGCGATATGAAGGTAGATTGGTGCAAACACTAGGTTCGCACAGTAAAATTTTTATTTAGCTCTAATGAAGGGAGATACTCTTATATTATGTTGATTGTTTTTCTTATTTCAATAAAAATGCTTAATCTATGTATAATATTCTTATTTTTAATATTTTTGTTGGTGAAATAGTTGCATTTTATGCGGTTTATTTTTATGTAAAGAAATATTTTTAAATGATGCAAAATTAATGCATAATAAAACTGTAAATCTACATTATTTACCTTTATTCTCCAACTCTGCATGCATTACCACGGGAATGGAATTGTTTAATAATGTCTTACTGTGTAACACGCTGAATCATATTGGTAGATTGGTTTGGCACACCGCAGCTAAGAGGTTGCCGACCCCTGCCTAAGACTAACAAACAGACTGGATCAGACTTCCTTCCCAGATTTGCTTTAACCCCCATGGATACCTCCTCCTGAAGTTATTCTGAAAAAGCGTTTTACTCTTTATTTTACTGTTCCCTTCAAAATGCAACAGACTTCCTCTCAATTCTTTCCTTTTTAAAAACTGGGAGGTCGAAAGGGGGACAATTTAAGACTTATTTTCCCTGGCGTTTGATTAGTGAGAACCAGGATATAATCGTTTACAGCTAGCGTTAAGTTGACTTGGGCAATCTTAAATGAAAAACCATAGTTTTACTCCTGTCGTTCTTCCATAGATTCAGACACACAAAATTAAAAACAAAATGCAGGGTAAAAAACATGAAATAAATGGCGTAAAAAGTTGAAAGTTATATTTTCTTCAAACAAAATTTATTTTTCTGTCATTTTTTAAAAGTTAAAAAAAATATTTTGGTATTGCGATTTGAAACCAGAAAAAG
>BMAU01012581.1:0-17222 GCA_019973935.1 Trichonephila clavipes
TACACTGGTGTGCAAAAATTAAGGACGAAGTCGAAAAATTAGCTGAACGAAGAGGCAGAGCGGACGAGACAGACCAATCAGGAGATAAGGTAAATGTGATGCACGGTAGCACATGCGCAGATAATGCAGTGTAGACGTAAATGGGGAGATGCCCGAGTGGTATAAAGCAGTGTTGTCGGTGTAAGATCGAGTATTTCTGGCAAAGAGACAACGCGCCGTATAGCAGGTAAAATCACACCGAAGTGCTGCTTCAGCAAGAAGCGGCGAATACTCAATCTGTTAGACGACATTTGGATGCTGTTGACCCGAGGGTGGGAATCATTGGGAAGTTGGAGGAGAGTCAGCAGTTGTGACAAGTGTGGCTGCAGAGCTCGGAATTGCTCACAGCTTCGTTTCACGACTTTGGAGACAAATTTCAAACTACAGGAGCAGCTATCCGGGGTTCAGTAGGGGTCGTCCACAAAGAACCAAATCCTTGCAGATGGCGCGGTGTTACATTGTCTTACAGGCCAGAAGAAACACGCGCGGTAGACAGCGAAGAGAGAAATCGCTAGACACACGGCACAGGTGCGACTGGACGAGCCGATATCAGCGATCTCATCGTTGGCCAGAAGACCGCACGGTGGTGGGCGTCTGTTTTGCACGACGCCCTGTGCGGTGTGTACCTTTAACGCCTTCCCCATCCCGGAGGAGGCGTTCTTTGTGGTGCCGGGAACATCGGAATTGAGAGGCAATGAATAAGGACGAGAATTGCTCTTTACATATGAGAGCAGATTCTAGTTTAAGTAGCGAGTCTCATCGCATACTCTCATCTGGAGAGAGCGGGGAAGCCGCAATCATCCCTCGAGCACATCATTGCCGAAAAGGACAAGTATGTAGGTCGTGATGTTCTCGTTTGTAAAGAAGAGCATCATGCTTGGTAGTCGTTACAGACCTTCACATCTTCGACGCAGATTCAGTCAACGGGACCCGTTATTGTAACGAGGTCACTTCTTCCATATATGTGCGTCTTTTAGAGGCTTGGTATGGGTCTACATTTCCTTTTCATGGACGACAATGCACCATAGTCATCGCACAGTGGCTGCCTTGAAGC
Source organism: Trichonephila clavipes (assembly GCA_019973935.1). Classification (NCBI taxonomy): domain Eukaryota; kingdom Metazoa; phylum Arthropoda; class Arachnida; order Araneae; family Nephilidae; genus Trichonephila; species Trichonephila clavipes. Next base: position 1,094 of record BMAU01012581.1, read on the forward strand.
AGCTCTTAGAGAGTGAGGTATGTTGAACGTATGGATTGGCCGGCACGATCTCCTGGCTCTCAATCCCATCTGAGCATGTACCGTGGATTTTTACGGCAGACGCTTGGCAGCTCGTGCCGCTACCCCCAGTAACGATTCGTTAGCTTCGGTTGGCGCTGCAACAGGATTGAAATTCTGGGCCGTAGCAATGTGCCTCTCAGCTGCTCATTGAAACTTCACCCTCTATTCCTCAGCATGGAGCAGACGCTGTGAAACCTGCCTGACTCAGTCAAGGGAGATCATATCTCACCTACTAAAGACCAGCGGATGTTTCTTGCTGGACACCCATCACAGGGACAGTTCCTGGCCTTCAGTCGCATTGCGCTCCATGCTACTTTTCAATCAAGCTTCTTTTTATCCCTCTGATTTCTCTTTTTAGTAAGTGTTGCTTACATTTTACACACATGTCCTTACGTATTAGGGGATGTTACGGTATTAAATAGTGGTGATTTGGAAAGAACTTTTGTGCAAAGTTATATTGAAAAAACACGTCTCTTGTCCTTAATTTTTTGCACACCAGTGTACTGTTCTTTCCTTGCGAGAAAAAGCAAATCCGAGACCCACGAATCGAAAAAAATTAGAACATAAAAATTCATCACTGTGATTATTTCTGGGAAATACTTCACATTATAGCTTTCTCGTAATCTGTTTTTGCTGATAACCTGTTTGACCTACGTTATTGGTACAAATAGTTATGACCCTCTCTTATATTTGTTTATCATTTAGGGAAGTTGTAAGTAATGTATTTTTTTCTCTGTTGCGCTTTTTCCCATGTAAAAGAGTTTTATGATACATATAAACATATCTCAAACATATAAAAACATAACAAAAAAACGTTTTACACAATTGTTTTTAGCAGCAACATGCATATTATCATATAATGAATATACTTTTTACCCGTGGCAAGTAGTCGCGCGAGAGACACAGAACACAGCTATCGTTAATCCTTACAAAACTGTTTATTTGTTACCGAATAAAAAAATTGAAAAGTCCTTGAGCCTTAGGTAAGTTTTACTTTCTCTTGATTAAATTATTCGCTGAAGTCGCGCTCTTTGTATCGTGTAGCAATAAAATAATTATAAAGAAAAGCAGAAATTCGGGGTGACTCAATAAGCGCTCGCTCCGCATCTAGGCCGAGTGCGCGCCTGCTCCCGGGTTAAAACATGTTGAAGTCTTTTTCACTTTAAATATTAAAAAATAATACAATTATTCTTCATCGGAATTTTATATTTTTAGTTCATTCTTTAACATCAAATATAAATGCTAATTCCGTGAGAGGCCTATAAATTACAATTCACTTAAAACTAATGAAAATTTGAGCATTCATTTTACGTTTTTTGTAAACATTATTGTCACGCACTATGGCTTTACTCTCATTACATTTCAGCTATTATATCAATTATTGTTTTATTTTTCTTATAAATGAACTCATGCAAAGAGCGGGCACTTCAGCCGGTATACTTTTAATGTATCGGTGCACAAGAGTATTTTATAACTAATTAATTAATATTAAATAATAAGTTTAATAAGTATTAACGACTTCCATGCTTTTGCTTTTCTGCAAAGCAAAGTTTTTAATGAATGCTTATGATTAGAAATTTACCTCAGGTTTTTATATTTAGCTGATATATGATTTTTGTCTTCTTAGCAGCAACCGAATTTGCAATAATATGTTCCAGATTTCAAAAATTAGAGAAGGAAAAATGACATCAACAAATTGTCCTATTGTAATTAATTAATTAATTGTTTATTTATTTGCTTTTAAAAGTAGCATATACAAAATTTAATACTTATGTTATTAATTTGTATGGTTTATAATTAAGATCGCCTATTGTAGCTTTAGCGTCAAAGGTACATTATTATTGCATTCAGTATATTATTAATGTATAAGGGGGGCGATAAAAATTGTGATTGAAAAAGGGGGCGCGCAGTGTTTTAAAGAATTTGAAAAGCCCTGTTGCTTAATATATATTATAAAACAAAATGTTTTCTTTATTGTTTAAATTAATGTTTCATTAAAGCAATATTCGTTATTTATGTAAATAATTAATTGAAAAAAAGAAATTTGGTGGGAGGTGATATTGTTCCCCGAGAGTAACATGAGGAAGAAATGTTTGAGCACAGCGCCGGGATTAAGGAGGAGGAAAGAAACCTGCCCTGACAAAAGAAGAGGAAGTGGATGAAATTTCAAAAAAGGAAATGTTAATGACAGATTTTAAATAAACCATTCACATCATCCTTGCACACACAGAGAACTTCTGTGGTGTCGAAATGGAAAGAGCAAATTCCCTTGGCAGCCAAAGTTGTACACTCGAGCAAAAAGTCCGTCGAACGCCGGGCCATGCGTGACTTGTTGAATGTAACTGTCAAATTGATTGCCGTAACGTAACGCAACTATCATGTGAATCAATAGCCGAAAGAGCAATACATTTAAGTTGACACTTACATTTACTTATTATAAATAAAGTGCATGGTTTCGTTATTTTATCATTTAAAAAACAAGTTTTAAATATTTTTCATGCAATGCTTAAAAAAACACAAATTTATCATTACTTTACAATTTTTAAAATAAAAAAATAACATATTAAAATATTTTTTTTGCAGCTAAAGGAAGAGCCATTATCGTAACAAAGAAACAACTAATTGGGAATCTATCTAAAATTAAAAATACATTTATATTGCATTTTATAATTAAAGAATATATTGATTGAAATTATAAAATTTTTTAACTTGAATATAAATTAAAACAGAAGAGGTAAGTTGGAGGTTACATACGTTATTGCTTACAATTTTTTTTTTATTTGGTTATTGTTTTTTATTTGTTACCTCTTTACTTAAAGTAGTCCATCATTTTTGAGATTAGGAGCTATATTCTTTAAGAAATAGATATTGAATTCTAATATATAATATAAAGATTGAATTATTTTTGAATGAAATGTATTTCAAAATTTGATTTTTGTATTAAAGAGCAGCTAAAGTAAGCTCAAAGGGTAGTATAATTATAAAAACTAAATGTTGTGTAAGCCTTTTGCTATATCTTTTTTTTAGTTTGTTACATTTTTCTTTTCTCGTATGCTGATTTTCCATTTATAAATGTAGGGACAAAACAATTGCTTATTTTCTTGACATTAATTATCTAAATGTTTAATTTAGACAAGACATTTTCTAATATATGTACATAAAATAAAACATTCCCTAACAAAATTATTATTTGCGCATAATATTAATTAGTTCAAACCACTTTGTAAATAATCCTTCAATGTGATTTCTTAAATAATTCTGTAAACATAATTAACATACTTTATAAATTTTATTTCTGCTCTCAGAGGAAAAATCGAAACTATTATAAGATAAAGCTTAAGAGTGAATTTCTTCTTTGCCAAACACGGTTAATTAACATTTTGCTTAAAATCGAAAGAAAAATCCTTTTCCTTTGATTAAAATGTCAAGCTAAATCAACTTTCCGATTTACACTTAAAATATTTTAAGACATAGAATAAATTATGAATACTTACTTTGTTACTTAAATCAACCCAAATCATTTTTCGACGAACGTTTGAGTGTCATAATTTATCAATTTGAATAGTTCTCCCAGATTATTTTTAACAACATAAATTTAATAATGGATTATGGTTTTGCTCGAATTTTGTTAAATTTCAGAGTAAAAGCGCAAAGATGGTAAAAATGAATTAATATTAACTAACATATATATATATATATATATATATATATATAGCCAGGAGAATCAATCATATAAGTGCCCTTACACTGGTCAAAAGAACTTCAAATACAATATTTGTTTTTTTAAAAGTAATTTAAAAAAAGCGTTTTGATTCAATTCTAAAAATAATTGAGTGTATTGAAAGTATTTGACAAAGTAAATCTGGCAATATTTGTTTTGTTTATATTCGGCTTCTGTTTGATAAAAGGGCTTGCCGCGTATTTTGATTCAAACAAATTTATCAAGTAGTTGATTGAAAACCAATGAACTATTAAGCTCGTATTAGTATTTTTACAAATTATGAAAATAACAAAAATAAAGGAGTTATTCGTAAACGTCAATCTCAAGAAATAAGTACAGGTGTAAAGGAGTTTCTGTTTTCGGCAACGAAAATATTAGTATCGATTCAAGTATTCTCACTGGGAGTGGATCAAAGCTAACTAATTCCCTAAAACTTACAGATGTTCTAGAAGACAATGAAAGAAATATTATTTTTAACTTGTTAGTTTTTTTGTAATATAATTTCTTATTATACTGTCATGTGTCTTTTAAAAGAAAAATTAGTGTTGTGCAAGACTCTGTGTTTCGGTTAGCTATGAATATAACTTTAAAATCTGAAAAACAGTAAATATTCTTCTCCCCTCTGCCCTTCTGAGAAAGTAAACAAATAGCATAGTGTCAGTATTATAACCCTATTTCTTTGGTATGAGAATCAGTGGTGAAGGGGAAATTCTGGCCACGAAACTTTATTCTACTAGTAATGTAGATGTACCATCTAAGAAAGCATTTGATTTCCCTGGAAACAAGTTTGAATTTCACTGCTATATAGCAACATAGCATGCAATACAATGAAGGAAACTGCATTGGAAATTAGAGGAATTAACAAAAATGATGCTGATTCTATTGATGCGGTGGCTTCGGTGGATGGTATTACTGGCAACTAAGAAGGGATATTCTCCTTCGAATAGATGTGTGTTTGTATCTCAATAAATACTGGGAAAGTGTTAAGCGTTGAATTCATATCAAAGAGGGTGTAGACTTAACGATTAAAAACCAGAAGATTTAAATACCACTCATAATTGCATAACATATAGGGTCATCTGCGGTGCTATGGAACTCCTGGGGTTATTATCGTGTTTTCGAACGATCTGTCGAAATTGAAAAATTAATTCTTAAATTTTTTGGGTGGATGGAGACTCTAAGGGTATGACGCTGCAAAATTTATTTATGATGAGAATACCGTATCAAAATGCGCGAGTATTAGGACACATACAAAAGGTGTCGGAACAAGCATGAGGAAACTGAAATCGAAATGGCCTAAGACATTGGTTCTCAACTTTCACTACTGGCGACCTAATTTTCAATCATAATTCTTATCGCATCCCCCAACAAAATAATAATGGATTGAATGCAACTGTACATAATGCACTTTGACGCCTAAAACTACTACGATACGATCATATTTATAAACCGTACAAAATTAGCAAGATAAGTATTAAATTCTTGTATATGTTACTTTTGAGATATATATATATATATATATATATATATATATATATATATATTTACTTTTGGTTCGATTCACTTCGATCAAAACGTGATTTTATTTTGTTTTTAAACTATACAGGTTATTTTATAATTATTTTTACTATACACAATAAAAACACACAATGACAGTGAATAATTTAATCAAGGAGAAATATACTTACCTACTTTCAGGGGACTTTTCAATTTTTCTTTGATAGTTTGAGGAAAAATTCAATAAAACTAAAGAAAATGTTCCAAAATGTGTGTGTCTAAATAAAGAACATAAATCGGCAATCACGTTTAGCTAATACAAGAACGCTTGGCCACCGCAAACTGTGTATTTTGTTCATGTTGTTTGTTTAGTTTTGCTGTCGTTTGATGATCTACAAATTGCATTTTAAACTCTCTTCCTTGCGTCTTTTTGACAAAGGCGAAGTGCTACATTTATGGCTTCATAGTTTCTCTTCAAAGAGTTGTTTAAGGTAGCATTTGAAAATTTCAATTCAATTTAAACGTTTCATGTATATCGCTTTTCTCATATTTACTTTCGCTATCTTGATTAATATGCATTATTTCAGCAGGTTTTCCTTAAATTGCTTGACCAGCTTTCAACTTTCTTCAATAGAGAGATTTAGAGCTCATGTTTTTATATTATGCTCATTTTACAATTATAAACCATAATAAGTCGTACAACATAGCAATCAAACTACACATAATTGTTCAGGGGAAAGTGTAGCATGTTCATTGAAAATACTTTTTGAGCAAAGTTTTCGCGCAGGGAACTCGATCAAACTAGTAACTTGATTGTAAAAAACGTTTGGCGCACTCTCAAAAAAGAGACATATATGTGATAAACTTCATGTTTTTTCCCTATTAAAACAGTGTAATAGGAGGATATCTGTCAAGGTCAATGTTAACAAATAGACAGTTTTCCAGAATTACCGATTTAGTGAGCCTGGGTTGATTCTGCGCCTCACACACATACATCCACCGCTCCCATTTAAAAGTGTATTTATTCAATATAAAAATACCGATGTCGGTTCTAAAAATAATTGCGTAAAACGTTTTCATTATGCATTATATGTTTCAGAATACTCATAAAAAATACATCTTGGCCAGATTCTTTCAAGGCGTTCAATGTGCTTATCCATATATCGTAAAACTCATTCACATGGGAAAAAGCAACAGAAAAATATTACTTACAACTTTCCTACAAGAAAAGAGAGACGGAGTGAAACATACCAGTAAGTTTCACATTACAAATATATGATAATCAAAAGTCGTATTTTAGGGTTAAAAGTAACGTAATAAAAATCCCTCATCTTGGTATTACATTAAAGCAAACAAAATGTCTTTTAATTGGTTATTGGATCAAAGATAGCAAAATAGCCTTTGAAGTGGAATCTTTATTTTTGATGGTCACTGGATCATAAATATAAATTATATCAGTGAATAAATGTGTATTTTTATTATGCCAGAAAGCATTTTATTTTCACTTCATTCCAAAAATTATTTTTGAAACTTTTATTTTCAATATCCTCGCACCCTCCCCAGGGTTACTGCCCCCCGGAGGGAAAGCGCCCCACCGTTTGAAATACTGGCTTGAGATCGAGGAAAACATGGATGTTACATAGTTACAAACTTACTATGGCATTGCTATGCGTGACAATGTACATGGGAGTAGTTCCAGTTCAATAAAGGGATTTCAGGGATTGATAGATGTCTTGAAACACTTCCATGTGACTGTTGGTATAATGAACTAACATTGAAAGGCTTTTTTTTCTGGGAACTTAATGAAATTGGAAAAACAAAAGTCTAAATGAATGACATTTCTGACTGGGGCAAAGTTGCCGGCATAAAAAATAGATTAGCTAAAATGAAAAAATTAAAGAGCTGATAGAAGGTGTAAAGTAATAAAACTGGTTAATTTTAGGTAAGTAATTGTGTTAGTAAATATATGTAATAATTGTACTAAAAATGCATTTCTGAAAATCATTTTTTCGTATATTTTAAAAGTTTCAAAAATGATAACTTAAAATATTACCATTAAATATCTTTGAAACTTAGTACCATTTTTTTCGCACAATGTTTTCTAGGGCGTGAAGTACAAGACTGATCATGATAAGAGAATTTTTAAATTATGGCCTGGGATTTGTATAACGATGTTGTAAAAAATGGCAAATTTCTTGTATTGGCTCTTCAACTAAGCTCCTGGAATTTTTATATATTTACTAGCTGACCCGACCCGCGTTACTGTGGCTTTGTTTTGACACATTGATATACTATTTTCTTAGCTATTCAATGCCGTCAAGTTAATCCTCGTTAACAATTTCGGAGGACTTGAAATTAAATATAAAATAATATAATGCTTTTAATTTACATTTATTCATCTCCTATACTACAGTATAATGCATGAATTACTTGTGAAGTTGATAAGTAACAACATATGAAGATTTAATTTTATATTGTTCTTGTTGTTTCTTATCCCATGATCGACACAAGCATCAAGTCCATGAATCCATGCATTTTCAACATTGAAAATTCTCTTGGTAGGACCACCCAAGGCATTAATGACTCTCCAATAGGCTCTGCTAATTGCATTGCAGGCATGAGGCAAAGTCAGACTTAAAGCCATTGGTATATTACGGGATAGAAGTTCATAAAACTGCATCTTACCCTCCATAAACTCGTTTTGTTTAAAATTTAATTTTAGAAATAAGGGGAATAACGTTGATTTTTAGCAATTTTTAATATCTTTATCATTCTAAATTTTAACAATAAATAATTTTAATATAATCAATCACTAATCAGTACAAAATATTTCTTGTTAACTTGTATTTTGCTTACGCAAATAGGTTTGGAGGTTCCCCACGCGTAAGCATGCGACATATATGCCCACCTGCTATAAACATGGGTTTCCCAAGTCAAGCTCCAATTAGATATTGTTTGGCTTTGAGTATTTTTTGAGTCATCACGAAAGTCAAATGAATTCAAAATTGAAGCCTTTTGAATGGTATTGGAGATTATGACAGTATCAGTGGAATACTTGACAACAGGACAATTTCTCCTTTAAACTTTACAATCAAAATAGTTGCTACAGGAAGATTCTGGATAATTCTTTTGATGACTAAACATGTACCGTTACTTAATCTTCGTAGATTTAAGTTACGCAGTAGAATACCAATGAACCAATTTTAGGTCTGACAACCCTGGGGAGCTATGTCGGTGGTGTCTAACTACCGGTAGGGTCTTCCATGCCGGACAGGTCCTCGTAGGGTAGAGTCAGACTAAATGGGATACCCACAGAGCTAAGTCCGTCCTCTACCTAATTTGTAATTGCTCTAGTCATGTGACTAAAAGGCTGCAACTTGTCCCCATCCATGAACAGTACACCTTCTATCACTAATGCTGCATCGGTCGTTGCACAGTCGAAAGGACCGCGTTCCTGGTTTAAGGAAGATGGCCAGGTTCGATAAATAATCCACGGTGTCCAAATTCTCTAAATATCATACAATTCAACATTAATAGTTTCAACAAGTGCATCAAAAGTTAAGCTTTAACACAAGTACTTGAGGCTAGCACTATTACCGAAGGTGTCAGCTCAAAATTATTGCAATATATTTAGGTTAGATAGACAGAACAGGTGTGGAGGAATCTTGCCTTCCTTATAAAGAACATCAATTATCAGTGTATAAATATCAACAGAAAAATAACTGATGAATCTAATCTCGAGATCCAGAGCATTAGGATCATATGGAGAGAAAAACCTCTCAATATCTTTAACATGTACCACCCCCTTATCTAAAAAGCTTACCAGCTGATCTTCAGATTTATTCGCTGGATACTATCTGCATAAGTGATTCAAATGCTAAACACCTTATTTGGGGCTGTTCAAGCAGCAAACCTGAGAGAAATGAATTACTTGACATTATTGATGACAGTGCTTTTCTATTCTCAATGATGACACGGCTACCATTTTCATATAGTTATAATACGAAAGAAGCTCTAGATATTTCAATCACCAGTTCTGATCTTGGGCCTAGTTGTAAATGGACTCTTCGGAAAACTTGGGGGTGACCACCTTCTATTTTAATTAAACTAAAAAGAGAGGCAACTAGTGCCCACCAGTTATAATAAACAACGGGTTTTTAAGAAAGCGGGCTGGCAATCCTTCGCAGAGGCTGTTGATAATGGAATTAAGATCATACCTCTCACGTATAGTGTTGATTTGAACTGGTGTTCTCTTAAAGAAATGATCTTAAAGAGCAGCAAAGAAATACATTCGAAGAGGTAAATTAAAGAATAGAAAGCCCTACTTAACTAGTAAATCACCCTTCTACAGCCTCTACTGGAAGAAAGAAAAAGGATCTTTGAAAATAGGGACACTGGCAGAAGCAAACATGTAAGGATTGAATTAAACAAAATTAATGTAAAAATAAAAAAAGACTTTATGCACAAATTAAACAGTATAAATGGTATGATCTATCCTCAGGTCTTGACTCAAATACATCTAATGGGAAAACTGTGGAAACTTCTCAAAAACATTAACAATGAGCAGCCACAGGCAGAACAATGTAATACAGTTCGAGGTGAAGACGGAAATCTAGCTGTAAATGACGTGCAAGTTGTCGATCTATTAGGTTTGCACTATCAGAAAATAAGTAGACTGAACTTCTCAGTCGAAGACAGAAACTTCAAAAGTAAAGCTAGTCGTAGTGTTTATGGTTGCCGCAGTGATACTCATAGAAGAACCTCCATTTTCAGTAGGGATTTCAGAATGAATGAACTCGAGGCTGCGATCGGTGATCCTTGCCTAAATAAATATCATGGTCCCGATGATATTCACGGTCAAAAGATTGACCATCTTGGCCTGAACGGAAGGCGAGAGATTTTTGGACATCATCAATTGTTCCTGGAACAAGGGGGCAGCTTCTAGGGGACTTGAGGAGAAGACCGTCATTCCTATTAAGAAATGTGGCAAAACTGATAGTACCCCTGAGAGTTTTCGACCCATCGCCTTAACCAGTATTCCTTGCAAAATAATGGAGAAAATGGTTTTGAGAAGACTCACTTTTTCACCTGCAATCCTGCAATCTTCTCCCGGAAGATCAGTACCGGTTTCAAAGAGGGATATTGTACCACAGATCAGCTTCTCTACTGTCAAGAGATTAGAGATGCTCACAAAAGGAAACCTACTAATCACACTGTGGCGGTGTTTCTGGACTTATCCAAAGCTTTTGACAGAGTCTGAATAATCTTCTTGTTATGAAACTGTTTAAAATTTTGGTATTGGAGGAAAAGCCCTACCCTGTATTTACTTTCATTTCTTGAGAAACAGACTTATTAGAGTGAAGTTTAATAATTCTCTCTCCATGAGTTTTCCATTCTTTCAAGGAGCGCCTCAGAGTTCAGTTCTAAGCCCAACTTTGTTCTCGTTCTACTTATCAGGCATTGAGAGTGCTATCAAGAGGAAATGTGAGGTCGGTGCATTCGCGGATGATATTGTTCTTTCGAAGTCTGATTCTGACTTGATGAAACTGGAGAGTCATTAATCTTGTCCTTGAGGACATTCGGAATTTCACTCTAGACCACAAAATAATTTTTAACCAAACCAAGTCTGTGGTTAGCTTCTTTAAAACCAATAGAAAGCTTTATAATTTCCAACCTAATATCTTTCTGTATAATCAACCACTGACCATAGACAAACATCCAAAATATTTGGGTTTCATACTGGACCCAGAAATTCTGGGAAACAAACATATTGACAATATTGTATTTAAGGGAAGAAAATGGCTTAACATCTTGAGATATATGTATGGACGTGATTGGGGAGCAAATGCTGGTACTCTAAGAAACGCGTACATCTCTATTATCAGGCCCATCTTGAGTATGACATTTCAGTTTACTGTAGCGCCTCCATTACAAATCTTCAGAAACTCCTAAAGGTCCAGCTCGGCGCTGCTCGAATCATTACGGACCTACAACTCCTTAGCCTTAGAGACGTGCACGTCTAACAAAAATACTACAACAAACTCAGAAGTCTGGATTCTCGAAATCGTGCTTCAACGTACTTCAATGATTGTAGTAATAACCAGAGACTCAGGCAACAATCCCTTCAACAAAATGGTCTCTTTTAATCTTACCATTGGTGCTATGGAACCTCATTACCTGTCACAATGTCTTGACCCAGCGGATGATCTTGGACAGGGTCTTCTTCCATTCAGAGTTACCAGTACACGTGAATAAACAATCAGACCTTCCTGCCTATCTAAAGCAAATAGCTCTAGAGAGAATTGGAGATATACCAATGAACGCCGTTCAGGTTTCTACGGATGATAGAGACGATAATTATCGATTTGCAGCGGAATTTGCCATCAAATCGCAAGACCATATCTTAAGAATCCAGAAAGAGTAATCCAGACGGTTGCTCGGTTTCTCGCAGTAGGCTAATAGCCATTGATAAGGTCCTTGGTTCTCTTGCATCTCTTCAAATGGAAAATAAGATTTGATAATGTCTGATAGTAGAATTGTAATACAGCACTTGCCGAATTGGCTAAGCATGAGAGATAATGTTGAGTGTCAATACCTCACCAATTTAAAATGACTTTCCACATCGCATCAAATTCATCTGCAGTGTATTTCCTCTCTCATCGATCTAGAGGGAAAATGAGATTGCGGACACTTTGGCCAAGACTGGCGCGTGTGAGCTACCAGAGCCGTCAGCACCCCCCTCACTTTGGAAATTTTCCCTAGAACTTAACACCAGAATAAAGACCCTCCTTAGATTACCCTGAGCACCATTGGTATTAATGTTCTCATCCTAGAGGCTCTCTGGCTCACGGTTTTACAAGACAGGATCAAATTGTTCTAGCCCGCTTTCGAAGTGGCTTATACCAAATCAATGAAATATTCTGAAGGACGCAACAGCTTTGAAATGTGCAAGAACTATTCTTCTGAGCCGGCCACGCGTGCTCACATCTCGAGTGCCTGGGGCTGACCAAAGCAGGACTTAGCAGACGTTCCCTTGCTGGTTTAGGGCTATCTGAATGTGTATGATGTCATGGACCTGGTCTAGTACTGCTGACCAATGGGGGCGTGCAGCAACAATATGAACCAATATTCAACCCGTAGATTGTGTGTTAGCATTTTTAATATATCTAGGGAACTCAAAACTTTACCGTTTCGTTTTTTCACCAACAATAGTTTCGATTGGTTTAATATGCATTAGATCTCCTGGAAATAACTCTGCATATCAGTGCTTCTCAAACTTTTAATACTGGCGCCCCCCTTATCAATCACAATTTTATTATCCCTTATACATTAATATACTGAATGCAATATTAATGCACACGCTAAAGCAATAATCTTAATTATATACCGTACAAATTCATGACATAAGTATTAAATTTTTATATATGTTGCTTTTTAAAAAAAAAATTAAAAAATAATAGGATAATTATTATTATGTTATTTTTCCTTTCTCTAATTTTTAAATTGGAACATATTGCAAAATGCGGCCAAGCTGCTAAAAAAAAGACAAAATATAGATATCAACTTTTTTAGAAAGAACTCAGTGGGTCAATTTCTAATCATATATAAGCATTCCTTTGAAAAATTTGCTCTGTAAGACAAGCCTATGGAAATCACTAATACTTATTAAACTTGTTCTTATATTAGCATTAATTAATTAGTTATAAAATACTCTGTGGATACATTGATACATTAAAAGTATACCTTTGGAAGTACCCGCTCTTTGCACGAGTTCATTTATAAGAAAATAAAACATCATTGATATAATCGCTGAATTTTAAGAAGAGTAAAGCCAAGTGCGCAACAATGTTTACAAAAATGTAAAATGATTTTTTTTTTAAATCATTGCTCAAATTATAATTAGTTTTAAGCGAACTGTAATTTTAAGCCTCACAGATTTAGCATTTAGAATTGATGTTGAATAATGAACAATAAAATAAAATTCCGATGAGAAATAATTGTATTATTTTTAATATTTAAAGTGAAAAGACTTCAACATGTTTTAAAAACCTGGAGCAGGCACGCACTCGATACTAATGGTCGAGTAGGGTTATTGAGCCACCCCAATCTTTTTTTTTTTAATTATTTTTTATGCAGTACACAATAAAATCCCGTAATTCAGTGAATAATTTAATTAAGAGAAAATATACTCGCCTACTTTCAAGAACACAGAAAATATTTCGGAAAAAAGTTATCACACCGGGAACTCAGTCAAAACAAGTACCTTAAGATTGTAAAACGTTTGTCACCCCAAAGAGGGAGATATGTGACAAATATATTTTTAGTTCACACGTTAAGACTGTCAAACAGGAGGATAGTGTCAGAACCATTGGTAACAATTAAACAGTTTTGCCAGAATTACCGATTTCGTGTACTCTGTGGTCGGCGTGACAGCTCCGAATAAAAGGGTATTTATTACAATATGGATGTTCAAAAATTATGTAAAACGTTTTTCATTAATGCTTTTTTATATGTTTGGGAATAACTCATAGAAATAAATCTTGGCCAAGTAATCCTTCAAAGAGCTCTCTGTGCTTTCCCAAAATCATAAAAATATTTTACAAGGAAAAAATCGCAGCAGAAATAGTTTATTTGCAACTTCCCCTAAAATGAAACAAATACACATAAGAGCAGGGACGTAACTAACTGTACAAGTGTTCGAAGGTCAAACCACAGCAAAACTACATCTGTTGCCTACAGCTGATGACAATAATATAGCTGGCGATGAAAATTTTTTTTTTTATCTTCCTAAAATTTTTTCGACTACGGGGGCTGGAGTTTTTTGTTTTTCTCATTTTGGTTTGAAAGAAACCGTAATAGAAGTAGAAGCTTTAATTTTTTATGACGTAATATCGCAGATATATAAATTATATCAGTGTAAATGTGTATTTTATTATGTCAGAAAAGTATTTTTGTTTTACTTCATTCCAGTAAATAATTTTTTTAATCTTTTTTTTCGATATGCTCGCGCCCTTGTACGTTTATCGCGCCCCAGGGGGCGCCCCACAGTTTGAGAAACACTGCTGTATATGGAAGTTTTATTTCGTCAACATCAACATTTGTTTTGCTAAGGTAACAGTATTACAGAGCCAGTCATTACATAGATAATTACACAGTATATCCGGAAAGACACTCTCAATCAGTTCCGTTTTTGCCCCTGAAGAACAGTACAGTACAGAAATTGTCCGACAATTTGATACTTTGTCTATTTTGATGCAGTTGTACTTCACTACTTGTAATATCCAGCAGTTGGTTATCAAATATTTTGAGCCGATAACAAAGATTGAACTCGCGTACTGTGGTCAATCGAAGTAGTTTCAACGTTTCACCATAAAAAAGATTAATTTTAAACTACGTCAATCTCGTGAGCAAAAGTAGAGCTAAGAACCACTTGCAATGTTAAACAGGAAATCACCAGATATTAATAGGACATCACCAGCAAATACTTTCTCGTTATCGTTTTAAATCTCAAAACGTTCTATGTAAAATTATGATTAAATGTTTATGGGACATAGTACACTCATTGCAAATTATGATAGAGCTCTTGCAATACCATAGGTAATTCTACTCGTTAATGCACACATTGCGTCGGTTTTTCATAAATGTCTAATGGCAGCTGGAACACTGATTGAGCGAAGTTTTGATCACCATTTAAAAAGTGGCAGCAATGTCTAAAGATGCAATTTGCCAATGAAATTTTCTATTGATCGTATTTTCGCGAGGTTGCACCTGCAAGCTTAGTAATTACAGGGGAATAAAAAAGTACGGACGCTGGACTCGAACGCAAAGCGTTTTGACCACATCCGGCAGTTTTCAGGGAAAATTAAAAGTTTCTGAAACCGAATCATATCCTCTCATTCCCCCCATTCCTGAGACGCACCTGGTGATCACTTTTGTGCTTCTGCTCCCCTGCAAGTCTCGGCCCCAGAGGGAGGGGGGGCAAAGTACCATCATGCGGCATTATATTTCAAAGCTGCTGGAGTTTTTCTAAATTCAAATTCCGAGTATTGCTCACCCAGAAAAACACCGTGAGTGGGTTGCACATTTCAAAAATTTTAAGGTGAGCCTCGTCGGTTTTCTGGCAAAATACGGTCGTCTGGCATTATTTGACGTAGTAGCTTGGCGAATTTCTCAAAGGTGGATTGAATTCCCTCGTATCGGCCGTGTCAAAATGCATCCCGGAGACCACCTTTTGCGTGCCTGCTGCAGTAAGTTATACCGATACCGCTATCCGTGCACATTACGGTCGTCTGGCATTATTCGGTATAAAAAACTTTGCCGAAAATCCTGAAATCAATTTCGGGTTCACATTCCCTGCTTCGAAACGCACACGGGACGAATTTTTGATCCCACAGCGAGCGAATTCAGCAGCTAGATGGAATGAAAATACACAAGCGGGGACTCGAACGCGAAACCATTCCACCTAATTCCGGCAATATCCTACAAATTTATGGCAGTTTCTTTAAATCTTTTTTCAGATACTTGTTTCAATTTCTAGATGAAATCAGAGATTTCATTCGACTCTCCCCTGAGCCGGCCAGTTCAGTCGCTGGAAAAGGGTATTACGGTCATCCGGCAAAGTTACGGGAATTTCTAACATCCGATATCAGATTTTCATTCTCTATCCCGTAATTGCCCATTAGGAAGTACTTTTTTTTCCTCTCCAAGATTTGTGGGGAAAGCTATTGTCACGGTCTGTGTAATAAACAATCGTTCAGAATTATCCGGCAAAGGTGCGACAATTTCTTATATCAGATTGGGACTGTCAGTCTCAAAAGTCGTCAGGGACCAAGTATTCGCACTAAAAGGCTT